>VSMD01067446.1:0-38283 GCA_008750895.1 Mirza zaza
TTTTTTTTTTTTTTTTTTGAGACAGAGTCTCACTTTATTGCCCAGGCTAAATTGAGTGCCGTGGCGTCAGCCTAGCTCACAGCAACCTCAAACTCCTGGGCTCAAGCAATCCTGCTGCCTCAGCCTCCCAAGTAGCTGGGACTACAGGCATGTGCCACCATGCCCGGCTAATTTTTTCTATATATATTAGTTGGCCAATTAATTTCTTTCTATTTATAGTAGAGATGGGGTCTCGCTCTTGCTCAGGCTGGTCTCGAACTCCTGAGCTCAAATGATCCGCCCACCTCGTCCTCCCAGAGAGCTAGGATTACAGGCTTGAGCCACCGCGCCCAGCCTATTTATATTCATTTTAAAAATACTTATTTCAAAAAAATCTGAGATAACATCAATTATAAGATACATAATTCTATATGTCACTATAGAAAATCATATTTCCCACGAAACAGTGGTATGCCATTAATTGAAGGATGCAACCCAATTTTAAGGAGGTTAGAATGTGGGAAAAGATAACTTGTATTTTGGAATGGTTCTAATAGCAGATTAGAATTTAATCCAGTCTTGTCACTTTATTTACAATGTAAGTATCCTGGTGTATTAAAAAAAAAAAAAAGTATTGATAACATCCATTTTAAAAAGCTTTTACCTTTTGCGTCTACCAGGAGACATTAAACTGCCATGAGCTTTCTTTTCCTGAGGACCAGGAATGACATTTAAAGTCTCTCCAGCTGTATTTCAAAAAAAACAAAATAAGCCAAGGAAACTGTATAGTTTTCTAAACTTGCAATGGGATAACATTATATAATTACTATTATTTTATATTAAATTCAGTTAACATTTGCTTACTATGTGCAAGGCATGGTAGAAGGCATTAAGATTAATAAAATATAGTCCCTATGCCTTAAGGTTTTACAGTAAAATACAAAGTATAGTATAGTCTCACCAAAAACAACATGGCAAAACGGAAAAACTGAAAGAAGTACTAAGTGTTCTGGGTGTAGAGAAGAACTTAGAGAAAAGATGGACAAATAAGGGAGATCTTAATAGATGGCAATACATTTTACCTGCACAATCAAGAAAAGTCTGGAGTGGGAACTGAGAGAGCTGACCTCTGTATTTTAATTACAATTCTATTATTAACTAGCTTTTTGTCTCTTATGACCATGTGTTTTTAATAGTTTCAAGTATACCACAAACAAGATGTACCACATGATCTCAATGTGTATTCCTAGCTCTAAGATTCAGCCAGGAGTATGTAAGACTTCTAACATGTAGATAGAGACAGAAGTGACAAGGAAAGACATTCCTCATTCCAGGAGGAGAGACTGATATGAGCAAAGATAAGAAGGTGGTAAAATATAATGTATACTCCATTTAAAATCAAATACAACAGGGTCTGTTCTATTAATGCCAAAAATTGAGAATTAGAAGAGTTCAAGGTTGGACTTCAGTCAGAGTAGAAATAGGAAGAATCCTAGATTAAAATGACTCAGAATTAATATACTTATTTTATGGCAAATCTACTTAAAGTCTGTTCTACTACCAGTCTCTCTCATCTCGTTTTTTGGCCATAATTTTGTATTATGAGTATACAAACATCAGTATATCATCTCACTCATACAATTTGATTAATAACAATTTAAGAGAACAAAATTTAAACTTACCGGTTACAGAATCTTGTGACTGTGAATGGTTGACCACTACAAAATATGACCTCAATGGATTTGAAATTTGGCCACTTGGTCGAATAGCTTGTGTACCTGTCAAAGGAGAAGTGGTAAATTGTCCTGAAAGACAAGGTAAATTCATCAACTCTGAATTGACGGGAGCTGCTGGAGCTGCTTGAGATGCAAGCCTTCTCTGCCGTTTGAGTTCTGCAATTCCACTTCTTGTTCGAGCTGAAACATATGAGCATTTAAAAAATTAATTCAATGTTAGAGTAGTTCAGGAATTTTAAGAAGTCAATATAATGCATACTAAATAACATCTTATATACTATAGATTAAAAAAATGGCCCTCACAAATAGTAACTAAATTTATGCGACAATTTCATAAAAAACAAACTAAAATGAATACACTCAAGCTTCGTAAATCCAAGAGTACATTTCTTCTGCATTAATTCATACTGATAACACCCTCCAAAACTAAGAAACTCAAACTTATGGAATAATAATTAAAAGAAGATGCCACATGAGAGCTAATGAGAAATGTAGGGAGTACTTAAAATATGTATTTTTATGAAAAATGAAAATATTATTTCCTAATATAACTGTACTTAGAAAAACAGTAGTTCAAACAAAATATATACCTGGCATACATATTATACATATATTGTCAAATAAAATATCAGATAGTTTAAGTTTCAAGTAATTCTGAACCTTGTTTATAGTTTAAAACTGAATACCGACCTCTCTGATTGGCAGCAAACCTTGGGGAACTTTGCATGCTCCTAACAAATAAAACAAAGTAGTTATCCATTAAGAAATTTTTATTGCTGATATACACTCACTATGATTTATTTACAGTCAGATCTGAAGTAAGTTATGATTTAAAAGGCAAAAAATCTCTCTTAGATAAAAAAAAGACATTTTTTGGGTAAGCAACTCTGATTTGTTTAGGAGAAAAACAGTGGTATGTAAAAACACATACATAATTTTTTAGAGACAGGGTTTTGCTCTGTCTCCCAGGCTGGGGTGAAGTAACACCATCATAGCTCACTGCAACCTCCAACTCCAGGGCTCAAGTGATCCTCCCACCTCCGCATCCCGAGTAGGTGGGACTATAGGCATGTGCCACCATGCCTGACTAATTTTTTAATTTTTTGTCGAGATGGGGTATTGCTATGTTTCCCAGGCTGGTCTTGAACTCCAGGGCTCAAGCGATTCTCCCACTTCAGCCTCCCAAAGTATTGGGATTACAGTGTGAGCCACCATGCCTACCCCACACATAATTTTAATTATGAAGTTTCTATCCAATGCAATATGCATTAGGATGCCTTGACATTACATTAAGAATACAATTGACTTGACTTTGGAAATTCTATATCTAAGGAAGCTATATACAAAGCATAAAATTTTTAATTATCTTTTATAATTATAGAGATGCATTCCCACAGAAATTCTGATTTCACATGACTGCACACATAAATACTTTAGAGTCCCAAAGTTGATGTCAAAGGACATGCTGCTTTTATTAACTTTATGACTGTGCAGTTATTTTATCCAACCTCTAAAGAGGCAAAGCAAACATATAGGAGAACTGATAGTTCAAGTTGCAGACACTGGGCCATTATCCTAGAAAAGGTATCAGATAAGTTTCCACCACCAAGAGCCACAAAACTTACTGAAATGAATGAAGCACTGTTAATGACACATAAACCAACCTTGGAGAAAACTTGACTAAGACTCCATTCTTTTTATCTAATACCCTGCCAATATAAATATCCAAGTATCTTACACAGTATTTATAAGTATTTACTAAATTATAAATGTCTTTGGTGATTATTTGCAAGGGCAAAAAAGAGAAGAGTCAGCAAAGGAAAATATAAAGATAAAACCATCAAATAAGATGTGGTCCAAGGCTGGGTGTGGTGGCTCATGCCTGTAATGCCAGGACTTTGGGAGGTTGAGGCAGGAGGATTGCTTGACACCAGGAGTTTAAGACAAGTCTGGGCAACGTAGTGAGACTCCACCTCTTAAAAAAAAAAAAAAAAAAAAAAAATTAGCTGGGCATGGTGGTGCAAATTTGTAGCTCCAGATACTCAGGAGGCTGAGGGGGAAGTATTGCTTAATTCCAGGAGTTCGAGGTTGCAGTGAGCTATGATGGCACCCCTGCACTCCAGTCTGAGCAACAGAGTGAGACCTTGTCTCCTAAAAAAAAAAAAAAAAGATGTGGTCCAGAATTAGGCATAATGCATTTGGAGCCATTTCAGCAGTTTAAGCAGAGAAAGAAAATGAAGCCCCTGCTGAAGTTAGGTGGGGTATTCACTTCTAGCTCTGGAAGAAAGGGTAAGAGACTATGGTTTACATAACAGACTGTATAGTCACATAAGAGATTTTATAAAATTGACACCAGAAGACTCTAGAAGTAGTATTATTCTTCAAGCAGGTTGCTTTGCAAGAGAAGAACCAATGGGACACAGGTTCAACATAAATTCTCTGAATATGTAATGAAAAGGCCGTCGCCCAAGGGAACTTACACTGGCCTGGGATTAGGAGACTTGTATTTTAGCCCTATATCTGCCTCTAAATTCCTATGGAAACTTGGGAAAGTCATTAAACTTCTACAGATCTCAATTTCCTCCTCTGTAAACATTTTAGTAAGAGTATGCTATTTATCTCAAATTATTCCAATTAAAGACAAAAATACCAATAACTTCTAGAATAATTTCAAAAGTAGATGAGTATTATTATATAGAAGTACATTGTAAACATCTTAAGAAGATTTAAACCCAAAGTATGTTTGCATTTGAAAGTCATTATGGACATTCTAATAAGTTTATTACCTGATTTGAGAAAGTGTATGGTCTAACTTCTTCCACAGAGATGACATTATTACTGGGACATCATTTGCTGTTTCTAAATCATAAGAGGAAAAGGTTCTTAATAAACACAGTTAAAGAAAATTCATCATTCATTTTCAACAAAGACATAGAAAATCACAGAAAAAATCTGTCTCTCAATTGGTGAGATTATGTTGGGAACTGAGAAATAAAGCTTTTTTGCAAAATAATCTGCAAATCTATAACAAGGCTGCTTTTTTCTCTTAAGCCATTGGGTATCAGATACATCATGAATGAAAATGGACATTTGTAAAATCTCTGAAGCTGTTTTTAGGCTAATAATTTTATATCTTCTTCGTACTAAAAAAAAAGACAAACTATTTTTTGGATCTTTGTTCCATCTGATATTAAAAGTGAATTAAAATAATTTGCTTTATAATAAATAATTATCATACAGGTTATGCTAACTCCTTCTGAGTGTGGAAATTTAATCCTCAATTTCCTCATATTTAAAAATGGGTCTAAACAATCAATATCTCTCACTGGGCTATTCTAAAGACTAAATAAGGTAAAACATAATGAAAGTACCTAGCACAATATTTGTATACAGATATTTAAAAATGTCAAGCTTGGCCGGGCGCGGTGGCTCAAGCCTGTAATCCTAGCTCTCTGGGAGGCCGAGGTGGGCGGATCGTTTGAGCTCAGGAGTTCGAGACCAGCCTGAGCAAGAGCGAGACCCCATCTCTACTATAAATAGAAAGAAATTAATTGGCCAACTAATATATATAGAAAAAATGAGCCGGGCATGGTGGCACATGCCTGTAGTCCCAGCTACTGGGGAGGCTGAGGCAGCAGGATTGCTTGAGCCCAGGAGTTTGAGGTTGCTGTGAGCTAGGCTGACGCCACGGCACTCACTCTAGCCTGGGCAATAAAGTGAGACTCTGTCTCAAAAAAAAAAAAAAAAGTAAAAATGTCAAGCTTTTCTTTTATATTATCATTTTATGCTAATTATTTTGTTAATGTTTTAAGCTGTATAAAAAATCAGTATTAGAAAATCATCAGAACTTTCCCCTCTAAAACATAATTAATTTACGTATTATTTTATATTATGGTAACTATAAGCCAGGATTTTATGACTAGCCACTGTGTTCAAACTTAGACTATAAAGAAGTTAAAATGTCAGTTTAAAATTTTATAACATATAGCAATGACTTTTTTTTGAGACAGAGTCTCACTCTGTTGCCCTGGCTAGAGTGCTATGGCGTCAGTCTAGCTCACAGCAACCTCAAACTCCTGGGCTCAAGCAATCCTTCTGCCTCAGCCTCCAGAGTAGCTGGGACTACAGGCACACACCACCACGCCTGGCTAATTTTTTCTATATATTTTTAGTTGGCCAATTAATTTCTTTCTATTTTTAGTAGAGATGGGGGTCTCACTCTTGCTCACGCTGGTTTCGAACTCCTGACCTTGAGCAATCCTCTTGCCTCGGCCTCCCAGAGTGCTAGGATTACAGGCATGAGCTATCACACCTGGCCAGCAATGACTATTTATCAGTGTAGGTAACTTAAGAGTTAAGACTGATATTTTACGTATTTTAAAAATATTATTGGTTATATTTGCTAACATTTAAGATTTTTGCAATTAATGTATCACTCAATATAAACACAAACAAATTAGATGTTTCCCAGTAAAATTTATCTCATCATAACTGGACAATTTTCTCAAGGCTTTTATGAATATTAACACATTGACTGCCGTGTGAGTTGTATTTAACTCAGGCTATTTTTGAGCCCAGGACCTCGTGAAGAAAAACCCTGCAGCTGGTTCATGAAAATCTTACTTGTTGATGTTCTTATTATTACAATTAATATTGACAATTTAATCCTAAAAATGTAAATTGTGTTGCACATCACTCATGCGCAGAAAATACAAAATATCAAATTAGAAAGGATTATTTTGTTTTAATAAAACACAGGGGCCCCAGAGAAAAAATTTTTTTTCTAGTGTGGCAATCAATGTGTTAATATCCTTTAAAAGTTATTTCTAAATAATACAAGTAGATAAATGCTATATAAAACTATCAAAAAAAAAATCTCTGAACCTGAATTCTTACCTTTTGTTTTCATAGCTACATATTCATTCAAAATTGTTGTCAAGTTTTTACCAAATAAGGACTGAAAGGGAAAAGATCAAACATTACCAAAATTGTAATACACTTATCAATAATTTCCCACCAGGAAACATTCTTTCCTTCAGAAGAGTCTCACTCTGTTGCCTGGGCTAAAGTACCATGGCATCAGTCTAGCTCACAGCAACCTGAAACTCCTAGGCTTAAGCAACCCTGCCTCAGCCTCCTGAGTAACTGGGACTACAGGCATGTGCCATCATGCCTGGCTAATTTTTTCTATATAGATTTTTTTTTTTTTCTTTTGAGACAGAGTCTCACTGTGTTGCCCAGGCTAGAGTGAGTGCCGTGGCGTCAGCCTAGCTCACAGCAACCTCAAACTCCTGGGCTCAAGCAATCCTGCTGCCTCAGCCTCCCAAGTAGCTGGGACTACAGGCATGCGCCACCATGCCCGGCTCATTTTTTCTCTATATATTAGTTGGCCAATTAATTTCTTTCTATTTATAGTAGAGATGGGGTCTCGCTCTTGCTCAGGCTGGTCTCGAACTCCTGAGCTCAAACGATCCGCCCACCTCGGCCTCCCAGAGAGCTAGGATTACAGGCTTGAGCCACCGCGCCTGTCCTCTATATAGATTTTTAGTTGTCTGGCTAATTTCTTTCTATTTTTTTTAGTAGAGACGGGGTCTCGCTCTTGCTCAGGCTGGTCTCGAACTCCTGACCTAGAGCAATCCTCCCACCTTGGCCTCTCAGAGTGCTAGGATTATGTGAGCCGCCATGCTCAGCCCCATCCAATTTTTTTAATTTGAATTTTTTGGTTGAATTTTAAGAGTTCTTTGTTTATTCTGGGTATAAATCCTTTATGAGATACAGAAGCTGCAAATATTTTTTCACCCAGATTGTGGCTTATCATTCTTTTAATGTGGCTTTTGTAGAGCAGAAATTTTTAATTTTTATAAAGTCGAATTTGCCTAATTTTTTCTTTTACAGTCCATGCTTTTGGTGTCATATATAACACATTTCCAAACTCAAGGTCATACAAATTTCCCCATATGTTTTCATCTAGAAGTCTCAAAGTCCTATATTTTACATTCTGGTCTATGACCCATTTTGGTTAATTTTTGCATAGGGTATGAGGTAAATGTAGAGGTTCTTTTTCTGCATATGGATGTCTAATTGTTCCAGTACCATTTGTTGATAAGACTATCTTTTCTTCATGAATTATCTTTTCACCTTTGTTAAAAATCACTTGTGTGGGTCTTTGTCTGGACTTTCTATTCTATTCCACTAATCTATGCACCCAATTTACCACCAATGATCCTTAATCTTGATTACCGTAGCTTTTTAGTAAGTCTTGAAATCAGGTAATATGAGTCCTCCAACTTGTTCTTTTTCAGAATGGTTTAGGTTATTTTAGATCCTTTTCTGCATAAAATTTCGAATTCAGCTTGTTTTTACCTATAAAAATGCTTGTGGGAATATTGATTGTGAAAAATCTATAAATCAAATTAGGGAGAAGTGACACTTTATTGAGTCTCTCAAGCCATGCACACAGTATCATCTTCCATTTATTATATTAAGGCCTTAGATTTCTTTCATGTAATTTTGAACATACAGATTCCACACATATTTTGTTATATTACCTAAGAATTGTTTGTTGCTATAATAAATTAAAAAAAAAACCTTCAAATTCCAATTGTTCATTGTAGATATACAGAAATAACGATAGATTTGTGTATGTTTTGTATCCTATGACCTTGTTAAATTTTAGTTTTGTAGATTCTTTTAGGTTTCCTACAAAATAATGTTATCTGTGATAGTTGAAATGTCTTTAAGGAGCCATGTTTAAAATATTAATAAAATGACAAACACTATGTGGATAATGTAGTTCTGGAATGTATCCATTACATACCAAATGATGATCTGTTGGTCTAGTGATATTTATAAAAGGTGAGAACAGATACCAAAATGTAGCCACATATAGGTCAGGAAGTTAAAAACAGAAAAAAAAGAGCTCAGAGGCAGCAGAGGTGACACTGATCATAAATGAGGGTGTCATTTTGAAACCAATTCTGAGAGGCAAGATTATAATTCACTTAATAGCTTTGGCATAACTGTGTAAAAAGAACAGCTGGCTTTCTTTGGGTCTTATCAGTCATGTGTGAATACAAACCATCAAATTTCTGTCAATTTTAATTTTTTGCTGATGAACTAATTTTAAGACAGTGTTTAGAGTCTCTTGTGTTGTTTGATGGTGAAGTATTTCCCTGAAGGAACCAATAACTCACCAGTAAGCAGGCTGGGATAAAACCTTCATCTGTACAGTGTTCTGCATATTCCTTTAAGTCTGAACTTTCTAAAATAAAAGTCTGGCAGGTAGAAGTGAGGTTTTCTTGTTGTAAGTAACCTAAATGAAAAAATAAAAAAGTTTAGGTACTTACAATAAATCCTACACTTTTGGTAAAACTTCTACTGAAAATCCTACAGCAAGTACCAATATCACAATTGGAGCTTCAGACAGAACATTCTAGTATTCTGCAGCCTTGCCTAGAAACACCAAGTTATGCTGCAATACCAAGTATAATTTATAGACTAGGTGTTATTCATAGAATAGGCACCTTTACAGGAAATAATTCTAGGTAAACTAGTAAAATAAGGTATTTGACAAAGTACAATTATTTCACAGTAGTGTTTACAGGAAAATCAAAAAAGAAATGATAAGTATGTTCCTCTACTTCATAACTTCCATATAGACTAGGTCAGTAGATGGTTTAAATTCATTTACAGGATTATCAAAAAACTACATCCTAATAATATTAACATATTCCCAGATAAGCAAAACAGAGAGAATTTGCTGCTAGCAGATTTGCCCTATAAGAAATACTAAAGAAGGAGCCCTTCAGGCTAAGATGAAAGCATACTGGAAAATAACTACACAATTACATAGGCAAATATAAAATAGTATAAATGTTTTTTGGCATGTAACTTTTTCTCTCTGCTTAGATATACAACTGCATGCAAAAATAATTATAAATCTGGCTTAACCCTTTGCACTCGCTTGCTTTTTTCTCATTATCCACTCGACATTATCCACACTCAACATCCGAGTGCAAAGGGTTAATGGGCATATAATGTATGAAGATGTAATTTATATGACCTTGATCTTAAAAAGGATGGAGAAGAGAAGCTATATAGGGTTAAAGTTTTTATACACTATTAAAATTAAATTGGTATTAATCTAAATAAGATTTTTTTTTAATTTTTATTTTTTAGAAACAAGGTTTTGCTTTGTCACCCAGGCTGGGGTACAATGGTGCAATCATAGTTCACTATAACCTTAAACTCCTGGGTTTGAGTGATCCTTCTGCCTTGACCCACCAAAGTGCTGGGATTAGAGGCATGAGCCACCACACCCAGCCTAAGTAAGATTGTTTTAACTTAAGAAGTTAACTGTAATCCACAGGACAATCACTAATAACAGAAAAATAAAAAATATTAATATACAAGAAACAACAAACTGAACTAAAATAGTAAATGGAAAATACTAATTTTACACAAAACAAGTAGTATCAAGGAGACAGAATAACTAAGACATACAGAAAACAGGTAAATGGTAGATACAATTTATCCCTTAAATTCCATGAAATTTTAATGGATTAAACATTCCAGTAAAAAAGTAGAGATTGAGAGAATAGGAAAAACCATGGTCCAGCTTTATGTCACGAACAAGGAACACTTTAGATTCAAAGACACAAACAGGTTGAAAGTAAATGATGGAAAAGATATACCCTCCAGTCAGTAATCAAATGAGTCCTAAAGATGTTAAATATAGGTTGAGTATCCCTTATCCAAAATGCTTGCCGGGCGCGGTGGCTCACGCCTGTAATCCTAGCACTCTGGGAGGCCGAGGCGGGTGGATTACTTAAGGTCAGGAGTTCGAAACCAGCCTGAGCAAGAGCGAGACCCCCGTCTCTACTATAAATAGAAAGAAATTAATTGGACAACTAATATATATAGAAAAAATTAGCTGGGCATGGCGGCACATGCCTGTAGTCCCAGCTACTTGGGAGGCTGAGGTAGCAGGATTGCTTGAGCCCAGGAGTTTGAGGTTGCTGTGAGCTAGCTGACGCCACAGCACTCACTCTAGCCTGGGCAACAAAGTGAGACTCTGTCTCAAAAAAAATATAAATAAATAAAATAAAAAATAAAAAAATAAAAATAACAAAATGCTTGGAACCAGACATATTTCAGATTCTGGTTGTTTTATTTTTCCCTGGACTTTAGAAAATTTGTATTATACTTACTCTTAATAGTTGAACATCCCTAATCTAAGCATTTCCCAATGAGCATCATATCAGCAGTCAAAAATTTCAGATTTTACAGCATTTCAGATTTTTGAATTAGGGATGCTCAACTTGTATCAGAGAAAGTAGACACTAAGACAAATATTGTTACCAGAGACAAAGGTAATAATAAAAGGGCCAACTTACCAAAAAGATAAAAATTACAAACATATATGCACCTAACAAACCTCAAAAAGCGTGAAGCAAAAAAATGACAAGTGGAGGGAGAAACAGACAATTCAACGAAAAAGTTGGAGACTTTAATACTTCACTTTTAATAAGTAATAGAACAACTAGGCAGAAGATCAACAAGGAAATAGAAGACATGAACAACAGTGTAAATCAACTATACCTAGCACATATCTATAGGACACTCAATAACAGCAGAATACACATTTTTCTGTAGTGCCCATGGAACATTTTCCAGGATAGACCATGTATCAGGACATAAAACAAGTGTCAATAAATTTAAAAATATTGAAACCATACTGAGTAAGCTCTCCAACCATAGCAAAATGAAATTAGAAATTACATTAGGAAGTGTAGGAAATTCACAAATATGTGGAAATACGACCCTCCTAAATAAAAGGGTCAAAGAAGAAATCAAAAGGGAAACTAGAAAATATTTTGAGATAAATGAAAAGAAAACCGCAACATACCAAAACTTATGAGATGCACCTAAAGCAATGCATGGTAGAAAATTTATAGCTATAAAACCTATATTAAAAAAGCTGAAAAATTTTAAATCAATAACCTGATTTTCTCCCTTAAAACACTTAAAAAGGAGCAAAGCAGAAGGAAGAAAGTAATAAATATTATAGTAGAAATAAACTCAGTAAGTAAAAACAGAGAAAAATTAATGAAACCAAAAGCTGGTACTCTGAAAATATCAATAAAACTGACAAATGTTAAGCCAGACTGATAATGAAAAAGAGAAGACTCAAATTACTAAAATCTGGAATGTAAGAGTAGACATTCCCATCAACATTACAGAAATAAACAGAAATGTAAAGGAATGCTATGAACAGCTGTATGCCAACAATTTACAAAATCTAGGTGAAATGGATAATTCCTGGAAAGACACAAAGGTACCAGAACTGACTCAATAAAAAAAATCTGACTAGACCTATACCAAGAGACTAAATTTGTAATAAATTTCTTATAAAGAAAAGTGCAAGATCAAATGGCCTCAATGGTGAATTCCACAAAACACTGAAAGAAGAGTTAACATCAATCCTTCATAAACTTTTTTAAAAAACAGTAGAGAGAAAACTTCCCAACTCATTCTTTGAGGTCAGTTACTACCCCTGATACCGAAACCAGAGAAAAACATCACAAGAAAATTGCACACCAATATTCTTTATGAGTGGACATAAAAATGCGCCACAAAATACTAGCAAACCAAATTCAGCAACATATAAAAATGATGATGTACCATGACCATGTGGGATTTTTATGTAGGAATGTAAGGTTGGTTGGTTAAGATAAAAATAAATTGGCGGCCGGGCGCGGTGGCTCACGCCTGTAATCCTAGCTCTCTGGGAGGCCCAGGCGGGTGGATTGCTTGAGGTCAGGAGTTCGAACCCAGCCTGAGCAAGAGCGAGACCCCGTCTCTACTATAAATAGAAAGAAATTAATTGGCCAACTAACATATATATAGAAAAAATTAGCTGGGCATGGTGGCGCGTGCCTGTAGTCCCAGCTACTGGGGAGGCTGAGGCAGAAGGATTGCTTGAGCCCAGGAGTTTGAGATTGCTGTGAGCTAGGCTGACACCACAGCACTCACTCTAGCCTGGGCAACAAAGCGAGACTCTGTCAGTGAGTGAGTGAGTGAGTGAGTGAGTGAGTGAGTGAGTGAGTGAGTGAATGAATGAATAAATAAATAAATAAATAAATCGGCCGGGTGCAGTGGCTCACACCTGTAATACTAGCACTCTGGGAGGCTGAGGCAGGCAGATCGTTTGAGCTCAGGAGTTTGAGACCAGCCTGAGCAAGAGAGAGACTCCATCTCTACCAAAAATAGAAACAAGTTAATTGGACAGCTAAAAATACACAGAAAAAATTAGCCGGGCATGGTGGCATATGCCTGTAGTCCCAGGTACTTGGGAGGCTGAGGCAGTAGGACTGCTTGAGTCCAGAAGTTTGAGGTTGCTGTGAGCTAGGCTAATGCCACGGCACACTAACCCGGGCAACAAAATGAGACTCTGTCTAAATAAATAAATAAATAAAATAAATCACTGTGACATACTATATAAATAGCGTAAAAGACAAAAAACAAATTATCACCTCAATAGATGGAGAAAAACAATTTGACAAAATCCAAAACTCATTCATGATAAAAACACTGGAAATAGAAGGAAATTGTCTCAACCTCATAGAGGTATCTAAGAAAAATCCACAACAAACATCATACTCAAAACTTAAAGACTCAATGTTTTCCCCACAAGATCAGGGACAAGACAAGGATGTCTGCTCTTGCCAATTCTATTCAACATTGTATGGAAGTTCTAGCCAGGGCAATTAGGAAAAAATTGAAATAAAAAGTATCCAGATTGGAATGTCAGCATCCCAAAAAAATCAAACAACTTCTACTTGCAAATGATATGAGTATTACATAGAAAATCCTGAGGAATCCACCAACGCCCCCCCCAAATCTATTAATACTAATAAATGACTTCAACAAGGTTATAGGATATAAGATGAATATTAAAAAAAAATCATTTCTATCTATACACTTGCAATGAACAATCAAAAAATTAAATTATGAAAACAATTTACAATAGCATCAAAAGAAATAAAATACTTAGGAATAAGTTTAATAAAAGAAGTACAAGATTTGAATAGTAAAAACTAGAGAGAGATTATCATTGAAAGAAATTAAAGACCTAAATCAATGGAAAGACATGTTGTGCTTATGTATCAAAAGATTTAATATTATTAAAAAGTTAAGACGGGGACAAGATGGCAGACCAAAGATACCACCAGCCAGAGCATCTCTGTAAGAAGGAGAAATTTTAGATGAAAGAGAAAAAACAAACACAGACAAATATAGATAAGATGAGGGTCTGAAGGAATGGAGCCCGAACCTACAGGAGACTCCATGGGAAGAGGTTGTGGAGCAGAACTGAAAGGAGAAAGGCATTAGTGGGGATTACGCCCAGAAAGGCTTGTAGATCAGTGAGAAGCACCTAGAAAAAATAATTCTACGCTTTGTATGGAACCAGAAGACCCCATATAGCTAAAGCAACCTTAAGCAAAAGAACAAATTGGGAAGCATAAATTTACCAGACTTCAAGCCATATACCACAAGTCTATGGTAACCAAAACAACATGGTACGGGTACAAGAAGAGAGAGACAGACCAACAGAACAGGACTGAGAACCGAGATGTAAAACTATCCTAATATACCCACCTGATCTTTGACAAAGCAGACAGAAATACACTGAGGAAAAGAATCCCTATTCAGTAAATGGTGCTGAGAACATTGGATAGCCACATGTAGACTGAAACAGAATCCGCGCCTCTCACTTCTCACAAGAATCAACTCACGATAGATAACAGACTTAAACCTAAGGCATGAAACTATAGAATTCTAGAAGAAAACATTAAAAAAACTCTTACGGACATCAGCCTAGGCAAAGAATTTATGAAGAATATCCCAAAAGCAATCATAGCATCAACAAAAATAAATAAATGGGACCTGATCAAACTAAAAAGTTTCTGCACAGCCAAAGAAACTATCAGGAGAACAGACGAGCTACAGAATGGGAGAAAATATTTGCATGCTATACATCTGATAAAGAGCTGATAACTAGACTCTATATAGAACTCAAGAAAATCAGCAAGCGAAAAATCAAACAACCTTATTAAAAAGTGGGTGACGGACATGAACAGAAACTTTTCAAAAGAAGACAGACTAATGGCCAAGAAACATGTTAAAAAATGCTCAACATCTCTAATCATCAAGGAAAAGCAAATCAAAATCACAATGCGATGCCACTTAACTCCAGTGAGAATGGCTTTTATCAAAAAGTCCCAAACAACAAATGTTGGTGTGGACGCAGAAAGAAAGGAACACTCATACACTGTTGGTGGAACTGCAAAGTAGTACAACCTCTATGGAAACTAGTATGGGGATACCTTGAAGAACTACCATTTGATCCAGCAATCCCACTACTGGGCATCTACCCAAAGGAAAAAAAGGCATTCTATAATAAAGACATCTGGACTGGAATTTTATAGCAGCACAATTCACAATTTCAAAGATGTGGAAACAATCCAAGTGCCTGTCAATACAAGAGTGGATTAATAAAATGTGGTATACTACTCAGCCACAAAAAACAATGGTGACCTAACACCTCTTGTATTATCTTGGATGGAGCAAGAGCCCATTCACCTAACATGAAGTATCACAAAAATGGAAAAACAAGCACCACATGTACTCACCATCAAACTGGTATGAATTGATCAACACATATGTGCACATAGGGAAGTAACACGCATTGGGTGTTGGGCAGGTGGGAGGAACAAGGAGGGAATGATGGGTAAATCCACACCTAATGGGTGTAGTGCACTGTCTGGGGAAAGAGCATGCTTATAGCTCTGACTCAGATGGTGCAAAGGCAATAGATGTAACCTAAATGTTTGTATCCCTGTAATATTCTGAAAAAGAAAAAGTCAATACTCTCAAAATTCACCTACACATTCAACATAATCTCTATCAAAATCTCAACTGCCTTTTGTGCAGAAATTGACAAGCTGACTCTAAAATTCATAAGGAAATGCGAGGGACCCAGAATAGCTAAAACAATCTTGAAAACGAAGAAAAAATTGAAGCAATCACACTTATCCAGGGGTGGGGAACCCGCGGCCTTCTGATTTCAGATTGCTCTTTTTTAAGTACCAGAAAAGTCAAGAAAAGCTTCATCTTTTTCTGTTTTAATAAGAGGATTTTTTTCTGTAAGATTTGGATTCAGTAAAAATTATGCATTCAAGGATCCAGAAGGCCACAGGTTCCCCTCCAGACATTTATGGTCAACTGATTTTTGAAAAGGGTGGCAGGATGATTCATTCAGAGACAAAATAGTGTTTACAACAACTGTGCTGGAACAACTGCATATCCACATGTGAAAGAAGGAAGCTGGACCTTTACCTCATACCATATATAAAAATTAACTCAAAGTGGATCAAAGACCTAAATGTGAGAGCTAAAACTATACAACTCTGAAAAGAAAACATGTAAGTTTTTATGATCTGGAATTAGGCAATGATTTCTTAGATATGATACCTAAAGCACAAGTAACCAAAGCAGAAATAAATTGAACATCAAAATTTAAAATTTTTGTGCTTCCAATTTTTGTGCTTTCAAGAAAGTGAAAAGATAAATGACAAAATGGAAGAAAATACATGCAAATCACGTATCTGATAAGAGAATAGAAACAAAACTATAAAAGAACTCATAAGAGAATAATAAAGAGACAAGTAACCTAATTAAAAAATGTACTAAAGATCTGAGTAGACCTCTTTCTAAAGATAATGCAAATTGCTAACTAGCACATGAAAAGATGCTCAACTTAGTCATTAAGAAAACAAAAAATCAAAGCCACAATCAGATACCAATTTACACCCAGTAGAAGAATCATAAAAGACAAACAGTAATAAATGTTCACAAGGATATGGAGAAGTTGGAAGCCTCAAATATTGCTGGTGGGAATGTAAAATTATGTAACCACTTTGGAAAATCATTTGGCAGGTTCCCCAAAGCAAAACAGAGTTACTATATGACCAAGCAATTCCACTCCTAAGTACATATCTAAGACAACTGATATCATACATCCAAACAAAACTTGTATATGAATGTTCATAGCAGCATTTTTCCTAACAGTCAAAAAGTGCAGACAATTTAAATGTCTATCAATGAATGGAAAAACAAAATATGGTATATCCATACAATGAAATATTATTCGGCCATAAAAAGAAATAAAGTACTAATACCTGCTACGACATGCATTAATCTGGAAAATATTATGGTATGTGAAAGAAGTCAGACACAAAAGGCCATATATTATGTTTCGTTTACATGCAATGTCCAGAAAAGGCAAATTCAAAGATACAGAAAATAGGTTAGTGGTTGGCAGAACATGGGGGAAGAGGGAAATTGGAAGTGACTGTTAACAGCATGGGGATTCTTTTTGGAGTGATGGAAATGTTCTGAAATTAGTGGTGATGGTTGCACATTTGTAAATAAAAGCCACTGAATTTTTTACTTTGTGACATGTGAATTTTATCTCAATGAAAAAGTAGAATTCTACATTTTTCATGTCATATGAGGCTCTATTTTGCTTTGCACCCTAATTTCCTCTTCAGCCTTATGCTTTCCATTCTATCACTTCTAGCCAAACTGGTCTTTAGTTCCAAAAATACACAAATTTTCTCATTTCAAGGCCATTATATACTCTATTCCCTTTGCTTGGGTAGCTTATGTTTTCTTAGCCTATCTAACGTCAACTCATTCTTCAGGGTTTAGAATAATTATCACTTCCTCAGAGAACGTTTTTTTGAATCCTTTATGTATGACACTTTTACTACCTATACTCCTTACAGGTATTACTTGCCTTTGTAGTACACTTATCTCGGTGCTGGTACAACAGCCAGTATTTGTTAGCTCCTAAAGAAATTATTTGTAGTGTCTTCTCCAACTTTAAAATTATAATGTTCTACTCTTTACCTGGAACTGTATCTTTAACCAGGTCCTACAAGTCAAAAAAACTGAGATAGCCTAAAAAGTCTTTATGCATGAGGGTTTTACAGAGGAAAGGCCAAGGACACAGTCATTCCACTTCAGGCAATGTCCTAAGTGCGATTTGGGAATCAACTCACTACTCTCTACTTGTAGCTGATGAGTCAGTTTTCTAATCTTTTCCTAACTATAGTTATGAGGAGAAACAAATATACAAATAAAAAACCAAAGGCATTGTGCTCTGGAGCACGAGAAAGCATAGGAACCTGAAGAAATCTTTTATCTCAGATAACACTATGTCAATATTCCCATATCATTGATAATCACACCACAGATGTAAAATTAACTGGATCAAAGATTACACTGCTTTTTCCCCTTTGTTTTTGGTGAAAACAATAGCCAGCTTAAAAATCATTTTTATGATGGCTGGCTTTCTGACAATCATTTGGAATGAGTTAGCTGCACACAGTAAGTGTATATGTAGTTTGGTATGCTTACACCATGGGGCAGATGTTAAGAAGCTGAGATAAAGCAGGAGACAGGTAGGATCAGTTCCATAGAGCACCTTGTGTGATAAAAACCGAACTGGTGGGCCAGAAGCAATCAACAATGCTTTGATGTATTCTGGTCTGTAAAATATTTGTAAAAATTTCAGCAAGGCAACCATTGGCTGTAGCTGAGCAGCAAGGGCTGTTTAAGTGTAGTAGTGAGTCAAAGAAGCCACACTGAAGTATTCTGAATAATAAAAGGAAGGTGAAGAAAAGTAATTAAGTGTAATTTCATTCATCTTTTAATAAATCTTGTCAAAGGGTGATGCAGAGCATTACATAGAACGTGAGGTCAGGGTCCAGAAAGTGTTGTGTGTGTGTTTAAGTGTAAAAAAACTAATTATTTGAACATTAAGGGGAGAAAATTTATTTCTCTCTTATTCTTAGCAATTGGCACAGTGTTTGGAACATATTAGGCAAAGACTTGCTAAAAAACATGATAAGGAAAAGGGACCAATGAGAGAGACTGAAGATGGGGAGGGGTTACTAATAGGAGAACAATCATGAGCAAATAATAAAATTTTTGATATAAGATATATATGAGATATATAAGATGTAATCATCAACAAAAGAGCAGTGAACATGGGGAGGCTTTTTGTGTATTGCATACTCTTGTACTGTACAACTTGAAATTTAGTAAGTGAACATTTATTTCAACTGTTAGACTAGGAGATTTGGTGTGAATGCTTTAGGAAGATCTATAACAGTAAATAAGATAAATTACAAGGAAGACTATATGGGAAGCCTAGACAAAAGTCAGAAAGAAGTAATGGGAGGCATGCTGCCAGGATTAGTGGCAGTGAAAATGGAATGTGAATGACAATGAAGATTTTTAGGATAAGAAAACAATGACTCTGGAATTTTTAATCCATTAAAAGAAGAGTAGTAAGTCAAGTGGAGCAGCTGGTTTGTGGAGAAAGAACACTCACAAACTGGTGTGAATTATTCCAATTAGAATACCATATTGCTTTCTTAATACTTTCTTAACTGGGGCTCAATTTTTCCCCAGGGAAAATACTGGCAATATCTAGGGAAATTTTTCCTTGTCACACTGGGCAGTGGCTAAGTAGAGGTGTGTCCTACTGGTATCTACTGGATAGAGGCCAAGGATGCTGCTAAACATCCCACAATATTTGAGCACCTAATACTCCCCATAATAAAGAATTATACAGCCTAAAATGTCAATAGTACTGATGCTGAGAAATCATGTCACTATGGTTACTGAAACTCAATTGGATTACTAAACTCCTAAAATTCAAAATTCTTAAGCAAATATGCATGGAGGAAAAAATAAAGTAGTCAATATATGCTGTGAGAGTTTGACTAGTTTACAATGAAACGTTTGATTGGTTTACAATAAGCCTAATACATATAACAACTACAAGATATAGATGCTAGTTAACTGCTGATACTCAATTCTGAAAAAGCAGGCAAAAGATTAACCCAAAATTAATGAAACATTAGTTTAAACTTAAGTCATTAGATTCTTCACAAATGGTGGAACTATTTCCCTCTAATGTTTCCCGCGAAATGTGCTTATCAAGAACCCTGCACAAACACCACTGTAGCACTGGGCATTCAAAAGAGGCACAAGACAAATGGGTTTTCCAAATAAAGTAATGGTAGTAATGGATGCAGATACTATAGGAGGTTTCATCACAGATGTTTACCATTTACTTTTAGGGATGTCGCATATGATGTCTGTAAGTCCCTGGCTCGGGTTTAGAGCTTTACGTGGCTTTTGTCCTCAGCAATACAATCTTCTTTATTCTTCCCGGGGACAAACAACAACAAAACCCGTCTCCCACACTGACAATACACCCTGACAAACAAGTGGCCTACGAACCAACCCTCTTCAAATAGAGGAAAAACTAACTAGGGCTATAAAGTGTTCAAATGAAAGGCATTTCTCCTCTAAATGTTTTTGCTAATCAAACGAATAGGAATTGCTGCTTTAAAATATGCAATTGGCATTTCAAACCTCTACACTGGAGGAAGTATTGCGAGGAGGATGGAGAGGGAAGATCACCCGCACCAGTCCCAAATTCGTAGTTCTAAAGGCGGGTTATGAGAAGGGCGTCAGGAAGGTCTTTCTACAAAGCTGAGTGGCTGGGGAAGTCCTAATGTGTCCTTTTCTGCTCCCCGCACTGACAAGAGAAAGTGCGCACAACGCTGAAGAACACGCACTCCGTCCGTCATGAAGACAACTCTCCTTCTGGGGTCCCAATTAAGTACGCAGGCCTGCCTTGCCCTCTGAATCCGGGCCCCAGGTGTTCCATCCGGAGCTTCTCTTTGGCCCTCCCCTCGCCACGCAGCCTCTGAGGAGAGGAGCATCCACGTACAAAGAGGCTTAAACTGCCCAGAGCCTCCGAGAGACGAAGAATTACCCCCGGTCTGAACTTGGAAGCGGTGAGGCAAAACCCTAAAGCTTCCCCACCTAAGGGAAACCTTTGGCTCCAAAGGTCCTTCCGTTCTGGTTAGCCTGATCCAATAACCCTCCCTCCCGTGTCCGCACTCACCCAACACCAGCCGGGCTACGTCCGAGGGTAACAACATGATCGAAACCGCAGAAGGAACCAGAATAAGAAACGAGACTCAGGTAAAAGCCAACACAGCGACAGCTCCTGAGCCGCATCTCCCGGTTCCAGTGGCGGCACTGAACCCGCGGCAATTTGTCCCGCCTCTTTCGCTCCACGCCAACCAATCGCTTCTGCGGGAGAAAGAAAGGCGCCGAAACGAAACCCGCCTCCGCTCCCCTCGGAACTGTCGTCATTTCCGTCCTCAGCGCCGGAAAGGTGGGGCTGAGGAGGGTGAGGAGGCGGGGAGCAAGCTCGGGAGCCAGAGGGCCACCCTCAAAAGCAAGGTCGCTCGCCATTGGTGGGTAGGGCGCAGGCGCGCTTCCTCAGATGAGCGGAATGTTTTGGGCAAGCGAGTATTTTGAGCTGAGGAGACCGAGCGATAGCTGGCGCGCATGGGCAGACTGCTGCGCAGCTGCTCTGCCTTACTTCTTCCTTCCACGGCCGACGCCGAGCCGTGACGCTTGGTTTGAACCGGAAGCGGGAATAGGTGCGTGACTGACAGGGTTCTGAAGGTGCGTGACTGACAGGACTCCGGCCGCCGGAGAAGGCGAGAGGAACGGGGATTTGGGCTGCAGCCACCTCCGCCTCCCGAGATCCCACTTTCGCCGTCCAAGTGCAACGGTAGGGGAGCGGAACCCTCACAGTGGCTTCTGCTTTGGACAGTTCAGTCGTGCGCGACCCACTCTGTCCTTGTCCCCAGATGCCCAATCTTACTCCTCCAGAGCGGCTCTTGACTCCTCTCTTCACCCCCTTTTTTCCCGGCCGCTGGTCCTCTTCGCCCTCTCCTGCCCTCTCTCCAAGTGCGTAGCGGACTTAGCCAATGACTTTCGTCTTGTAAATGCCCCGAATTGAACCTTCCCTCCCACGCGTCCCTTTCTCCTGTCACCTTAGGGTTCAGATTTATCTGGGCGACTTGACTAGTCATCTTTTGATCTGTCTCTCCTAATTAGTACTTTTAATCAGCGAGCGTTTATTGAGATTTAAACTACAGCCTCATGATTTAAACTACAGCCCTTAAGAGTATGGGCTCTGGAAGAATCACAGGATTCAAATTCTGATTGTTAGCGGTGTGGTCTCGCTGTACACAGTGTCTAAATTGCGCTGGAGGATGGTATTAATAGGAACCTTCCAGACAGAAGGAAATATAAGTGTAGAGTCACAAAGTGTGGAAGGTTCCTGAAGCTCAAGAGTGAGGTGTGGCATTGAATGAAATATATTTGGGAGTTCTCTCAACATATTGGGCATTTTCAGCGTGTTGAAGTCGTAGGAAGGGATACCAAGTAGACAAGGATGTTCTTGAGGTGTGGGTGGAAGAACCACCATCAAAAGAGACTTATGAAACAGTCATAAAGGAAGGGCATACGATAAATGCTAACATTAATTGCACACTTGCTGTCAACATTTTTAGGCACTGTCTTAAACGTGTATGAATCTTTACAACAACTGTTAGAGGTAGGTACCGTGTTTCCCCGAAAATAAGACCTACCCATAAAATAAGCCCTAGCAGAATCTAAGCATTTGCACAATATAAGCCCTACCCAGAAAATAAGACCTAGTGATGGGCATGGCTACACAGCATATCTGCACAACCCAAGCATTTCGTGGGGGAGAGGTAAAGAAGACGAGCAGCCCTTCTCATCTGCTCCATTGTGACAGCTGCTATCCCAGAGGTGACCAGAAAGGTATGGGCAGCCCCACCAACAAGATTGGCTCCCCCTGTCAGGTCCTGGCCATCCTGTGCGTGCTGCCAGCTGAGGCTTTGAGGGGAAAATAACACATCCTCTGAAAATAAGCCCTAGGGTGTCTTCTTGAGGAAAAATAAATATAAGACCCTGACTTATTTTTGGGGAAACACAGTACTAATATTGTTTTTCATTTTGTCATTGGGAAACTGAGGTTTGGAGAGATTAACTAATTTGCTCTAGGTTATATAGCTTGTAAGTGGATGGATCAGGATTTGAACCAATACAGAGCCCACATTCTTTTTTGTTTTTTTAATTCTTTAAACACCAAAAACTTGCAGCAGAGCCCACACTCTTAACTACTAAAAGTATTGGCTGGGCTCCGTGGCTCATGCCTGTAATCCTAGCATTCTGGGAGGCCGAGGTGGACGGATTGCTTGAGGTCAGGAGTTTGAAACCAGCATGAGCAAGAGTGAGACCTGTCTCTACTATAAATAGAAACAAATTAATTGGCCAACTAATATATATAGAAAAAATTAGCTGGGCATGGTGGCGTATACCTGTAGTCCCAGCTACTTGGGAGGCTGAGGCAGCAGGATTGCTTGAGCCCAGGAGTTTGAGATTGCTGTGAGCTAGGCTGATGCCACGGCACTCGCTCTAGCCTGGGCAACAAAGTGAGACTCTGTCTCAAAAAAAAAAAAAAAAAGTATGGCATGCTAAGGGTAAAGTTATTTCTAGGAAGTTGGGATGTAAGCATTGCCAAATTCTGCAAAAGGATCAACTTAATTGAGATCTAAAAGGGGACATTGGATTTGCCAATTCAGAGGCTGTTAGGGAATCTGTATAGTTTCAGTTGAATGTTGGGAGTGGAACCTAGATAGTCTGGATTATACAAATGGAGTTCATCTTTATCTAATGAAACTCTTACCCCAGTTGACTATAGTAGCTTGCCTTCTTTCAGTTCCTCCAACATACCATGCTCTTCTCCATTTTAGGACCCTTTCATTGTGCTAGTCTTCTTCCCTGAAATGTTGGTCCTCTAGTACTTTCTATGATTGGCACTAGTTCATTCAGATCTTGGCTTTATTATAACCTCCTCTGAGATATATTCCCTGACAATTTATCTAAAACGATCTTCTTTAGTGTTATTTTCTATTATTGTATTTTTGTTTTCTTTGAGGCATATATCACAATTTGGAATTACAGATTGATTTGTCAGTTTACTTGTTTATTGTCACCCTCTTCCCCTAGATTTGACTCCATAAAGATAGGATTTGTGTCTATTTAGTTCATTATTTATCTAGCTATTCCTGACATAATACCTCAGACACAGTAGGTGCATGGTTAATATTGTTTGTGTGTGTCAGTGATTGAACATCTTCTGTTTATGTGGATAATACTGAACTGTTTTGGTTTCTTCAGAGTAGTCTTTAAGAAACTATAGAGGAAAAAACAAATTCACAAAAGTCACAGCTTGAAAAAAAGGTCAAGTTTAGGGCTGCCTCTTCCTGGATGCGTCACATGTTCAGTAAGTTGTGATTACAGGCATGGGCCACTGAGCCTGGCTTAATTTCCTTTTAAAGCAGGAATGTGACTTTCCTCCTATTGTTATATATTAAATGAGAACCTTAATGCCAGTTGAGATGAAAGTGCTAGGCAAAGATAAGTAATTTAAGGTTTTGGCTGAACAAAATGACAAGTCACTACATACAAGCAAGGGTGCTTCTAAATAGTTCATTGTCAATGTTAAATCCTTCCTTATTCTTTGCCTAGCTGGTTTCTATTTATCTTTCATGTGTCAATTTAAATGTCGTGTTTCTTAGGTGTCAGAGCAATAAAGTAAATTAGACTTTTCTTATTTTTTTTTCTGCTACTGCAAACAGCACACATTTGTGTGTTTTGGAGCATTATTTTGATGTATTTTAAGAAAATCTCATTTTAAATATGAAAATGTTCAGAAAAATCACATGTCTTTGATCATAGTGTGCCTCTGGTTGTATAGTTAGATCTAACTATTAATACCACAGTCTAAAATAATTTTATATATATATATTTTATAGGTAATGATGTGTATCCTGAAATTCTGAACCATGAGTCTAGCACTTAATGATCTGCTTGTTTGCTGCCGTCAACTAGAACATGAGAGAGCTACAGAACGAAAGGTAGTAAATTACTTAAATTTAATCTTTCCTTGAATCAAGTGCGTGATTTAACTCATTATTGTTTATTTTTCATTTTCAGAAAGCAATTGAGAAATTTAAGCACCTGATTCGAGATCCTGAAACAGTTAAACATTTAGATCGGCATTCAGATTCCAAACAAGGAAAATATTTAAATTGGGATGCTGTTTTTAGGTATTCTATTCTAATTTAACTGTCTTTATTTTTCTCTTTCATTTTAATTTCTATTGTGATATTATTTTTGTGTGTAAGTCTTATTTATTTTTGCTCCCTGTATATTGTTATGCCTTGCATATGAAGTTGGTACTTAATATTTATCCAAAACATAATTTTTGAAGGATATTTATATAGAGAGCTTAAAATTTTAATAATTTGTTCAATAAAATGTCTTAGACACATTTCAGTCAAGATTGAGAAAGAATTCCTTTCATATCAATTAGTTCATAAGACTTTATTTCAAATTAGAGAAAAATACTAAGTTATAATCAATGTTTAATTATTCCTTTGACCCCTTTAAATGTTGCTTTTATTATAAGTAATTTCCATGTGTTAAATTTCAATAAAACAAATAAAAGATGAGAATATGTCCACATGAATTTGGTTAAAAAAACCTCAAGCAAGAAAAGATGATTGTTAGACAGGAGTGGCAAACAAGGTTGATGAATTTTTACATTGAGACATAATTTTCAAGTATCAAGTCCATTTATAAATAGAAATAGATTGTAAGGCTTAGGAAAGATGAATAAAATATTTTAAATTATGGTAGAATACTGAGAGTATTAAATAAACTTGAAACATTTGTAGTCAAGAGGAAATATGAGTGTTTAGTTGTCCTTGAGTGTTGAGAACAGATAATCTATGTTATTTTTTAGCTCCTATTTGGTACTAGCTTGATTTGAATGCATAAAAGATAAAAATGCATGCTCCTTTTCTCTGGTTACTTAGTTTATAGTTTATGTTAGATACCACAAGTACAATTATTACCTGAAGATGAATACTAGTTTGTATTATTTTTACTTATTTATTTACTTTAAGTTGCTGTTTTAATGAATACTATTTTCTATAAGCTGATCAGATAGGCCAAGTATATATATGCACCTGGCATACTCCTGGCTAGTCATGAATATCTTCTAGGCAGGATTCATTACCTGCCTAGAAACATTACCAACTGCCTCGGAAAGAGGTTGGTGATATACAGAATAACAGAAAGAGTTTAAAGAGGATTGAGAGCCATTACTAGCATTCTTAGCTTTTAATGATAAAATGAGAAAGCAGGCAGTAAAGCAGTAGAAAATCATGGAAGATTAAAAGCTTTGCAGACCAGACTTTAAATTGTTGTAGGAGTTATGCCTGGAAAGAGACATTTAATTGTTTTATTTAATTGTTTCATTTAGCCAGTATATTGATCAAAGCAATGTGGATTAAAAAAGGCTCTTTGTGATGGCATAACGGACTTTTTGAAATTATTTTAATAATTTAAGCATTTAATGAGTTTCTGAAATTGCATTTTCTTTTCTTGAAGATTTTTACAGAAATATATTCAGAAAGAAACAGAATGTCTGAGAATAGCAAAACCAAATGTATCAGCTTCAACACAAGCCTCCAGGCAGAAAAAGATGCAAGAAATCAGTAGTTTGGTCAAATACTTCATCAAATGTGCTAATAAAAGTAAGTGATACTTTATATTATAAATATATGACTTAAGAGGTTATTTGTTGAATAAGTTTGATCTGAATGTGGTAAGATAAAAGTTGAATGCTAACACTAATTTCTGGTATATATAACAATTTTTTTTTAAATGGCAGAGTATTATCTCAAAGTATATAACAATTTTTAATACTACAAATTCAAGTATTTGGGGGAATTTAGGCAAACATAGAATGATAAAATCTCAAGATTGAAGGAATTAAAAATTATCATTTTAATTACCCAGTCTTGGATCCCCTATATACATTCCTAGCACTTAGGTAGAAGTAGTCTTAATGATTAAACATACCTGTGAGGCTTGCTTTTCCATCTTTACATAGCATTAAGAGTATTAAAAATCTGTCTTTTTTTATTGCTGCTTCTACCTTCTGAGATGATATAAAAAGATCCTAATCATTTTTTCAATGTGACATCCTTTGAGTTATTTGAAAGTAGCCACTCAATTTCCTCTGAGTCCTCTTTTCTAAAGTAAATAGAACTACTTCTTTCAGCTTATGTAACCTATGTTTAATGCCACTCTCCTTTGAATATTCTTCAGTTTGATTATATCTCTCAAGTGGTGGGGCTCCATCTTTTAGGTGTATTCTGGTTGATACAGAGTGGAGCAGTACTTGCATATCTTTTATTCTATACTTTTACTAATTCATTGTAAAATGAAATTAGCTTGCTTGACAGTCAAAACCCACAATCTTTTTTTTTTTTTTTTTTTTTAGTTGTTTGGCTAATTTCTTTCTATTTATAATAGAGACAGGGTCTCATTCTTGCTCAAGAGGGTGTTTTTTTTTTTTTTTTTTTGAGACACAGTCTCACTTTGTTGCCCAGGCTAGAGTGAGTACCATGGCGTCAGCCTAGCTCACAGCAACCTCAATCTCCTGGGCTCAAGCAATCCTGCTGCCTCAGCCTCCCAAGTAGCTGGGACTACAGGCATGCGCCACCATGCCCGGCTAGTTTTTTGTATATATATATATTTTTTAGTTGGCCAATTAATTTCTTTCTATTTTTAGTAGAGATGGGGTCTCACTCTTGCTCAGGCTGGTTTTGAACTCCTGACTGTGAGCAGTCCTCCCACCTCAGCCTCCCAAAGTGCTAGGATTATAGGCGTGAGCCCCCACACCCCACCAAAACCCACAATCTTAATTAACATTGGGCTTACTATGATTGAAGGGAGAAAAACAACCAGATCCTTTTTTTTATTGCTCCTAATAAGCCAAATAACTCCCATCTTTAACTTGTACAGTTGATATTTTGAAGAGCTGATATTTTTGACCAAAATACAGGATCCTGGTAAGCCTTTGTAAGGAAGTGGGCTTTACACAGTATTGAAAAGCTAGAAGCAGAAATGTTTGTTTAGGACCTCCTGGGCTTAGACTCTGTACCAGTGGTCCCCAACATTTTTGGCACCAGGGACTGTTTTCATGGAAGATAATTTTTACATGGACTGGGGGTGGGGTGGGGTGGGGTAGGGGATGGTTTCGGGATGATTCAAACACATTACATTTATTGCGACCTTTATTTTTGTTATTATTACATTGTAATATATAATGAAAAAATTATATATCTCACCATAGGTTGGGGACCTCTTCACAGATAAGAATGTGGCTTTGTGATACCAACTTTATTTTAATAATCAGGAAAGCCCAAATGTTGGTAAACATTTAGTAGAAGCATGCAGGTTATTAGTGAATGATGTTTCAGAATGGTGATGTGAGAGTAAAGAACAATGGTTTAGCAAATTTTCCACCTCCTCTGAGATGTCAGTTTGTGTTGATAGCTGCAAGCGCTCGTCAGAGACTCCAGAAGAAACAAAGGAAAGCTACACTGAAATACCCTGTGCCTGCTTTTGCTCTGTGTGGTAGCCTTGTATCCAGTAAAATATTGTTGGCTAATGACATTAGAATCTTAATATGTACTTGATGAGTGAGTGAGAAATATATCATGCCAGTTTTGTAGCCCATCAGAAAAGCTTGCAGCTTGTATAGTAATTTTGCCTTGTAGTGAAAAAAACCTTTCAATTGCAAAATTAACAATAGAGATTACGTTTGAAAATATGTCAGTATGTTGGCTTCCAAGAAGAGTAGGTGAAATTATCCATGAAAGATCATTTTTTTTTCAAAGTAAAATGCCAATGGTTTTATTTTAAAATATCTATTTTCTCAAATTGATTGTCTTTTTTTTTTTTTTTTTGACTGGCAAGTTCATTCTAATCAAAATGTTAAATGGGTACACAAGTTGATGAGTTAGCCATTCGAGAATACACACTCTGCAAGCTCTAGGCCTGTATTTAGTCTCAAACCACTCTTCTGCACAATACAGAGATTTTGGTGCAACACATCACACCGAGAGAAAGGCACAATGTATCTCCCACTCATTAAGTCCAAGGACAGGACCTTATTTTCTAATGTTAAGTTTGAGTTCTGGGTTTAGTTGGGCAAGAATTTCCCTCAGCTGCCATTAATCCTGGCTGAAATTAATCCCTTTCCATCACTCACACAGGGAAAAAAACCACCAAATTCACTTACTGTCTGTTTAAAAAAAATCCAGGAGATTACAAAGGAAGCAGATGATCAAGTCATTGAATAGAAAGCTACCTGGATTAGACAAGAACATGTAACTTAGATCTAGAATGATGGGGAAGGAAAAGACATCTTATGGGTGGCTTCTCCTCAAGAGATAAGGAAATCTCAGCTTATTAGAAAAAAGTTTTGGAGGTTACCACTTTAGCTCAGAGACTGTAAACTAAACTTCTGTTGAACAGGGGCATGTGTATGTGTGTGTGTATGTAAAGAGACAAGAGCAAAAAGGGATGATTGAACCAGGAATCACATCTTCCAGTCCCGAACTGCTTCCCATTGCAATCGGTAAGGCCATGCCATGGAGTTTGACATTAATGGCAATGGTCTGTGATGTCCACTACTACTGTCTTCCAACTGAAGAGAAAGTATCCCGTACCAGCCCCTGCTGCTACGGCAATGCAGAGGTACCCATTGTAGGTCATGAAGATGAGCATAAGGAAGTAGCTGATGACCATCTGGATGATATACAGCACTGTTTGTAGGAGGTGGGGAAAGCTCAGCAACTGTTGCCCAACAGTTTTGTGGGTCTCCATACGGATGGTTCCATTTGGTCCTGGGACAGGTATGGAATTGTACTGAATGCTGACTTGTGACTTAGGCAGCAAGCTCTCTCGGGCTATCTTGAGTCCTTCATAGAACATTGCTAGTAAAAACTCTGCCACAAAAGTTCCAGCCATTTCTCCGGCTGTATTGATTACCAAACCAGAAAACAAGAGTTCCACATTTTTAAAGCCAAAGTAGAAGGTCATAGGCATCATCATCATCATGTTGCTGTCTCCTCCACCATGGGAGTGTGAGGCTGAAGTTGTCGGGTGATGGTGAGAATGATTCATTTTTCCAGGCAAAGTTGAGGGTCAGCAGAAGATTCTTCCCAGGTCAAGTCCAGCCACTGGCGCCTCTCTCTCAGAAGCTTAACCTCACCCTTTCACAACTCCTCAGAAGCCCCGAAAGATCGTTTAAATAGTTGAAAAGTGGTGTTTTTATTTAAGGCTGCCTTTTCTTTCAAGTTTGACTTTGTAACTTAAATGTCTTTAACCTCATGGCGAGTTACTATTACCTCACCTCACTTCTTCACTTGTTTTTTTTCAAAAGGTTGGAGGGTTGATGGGAATTTACACGCATGTCCAGACTTTGCCAGGCTTGCTTAGCAATGGTATCCAAGGTATGAAAGAAATAGATTAGGGAAAAAAAGAGGTGAAAGGTAGATGCTGGGAAGGAACAAGTAAGAAAATATTGTTCATTCCTTTATGTTAGCATTTGTCTGCTTTTGCACAGAGCCTAGAGAATGTAAAACCTAGTAGTGAAAAAATGTTAAGTTCCATTGAGGTTCCATAAAGTCTCTTCAGGCAACTTGGCTGTTCTTTTAAGTCAAATTTTTTGGAAAGAAAAATGTCAGCATAATTTTTAAAACACTTCTCAAATTTGGCAGAGGAAAGAAATAGATTGGGAAAAAGGACATAGGAAAATATGATTTTGTCCTAATATTAATTTACGTAGTTACTCAACAAATTTTTATTGAACATTTACTATCTGGGCAGTCACTGGGCTTTCCATGAGGATATAGAGATTAATTCCTTTAGTTAAGGATCTAATAATACAGTGGACATTATAGAGAAAATGTTACAAGGACTGTAAGAGAGAAATGTACAGGTGTAATAGAAGATCATGTTTGTACATTGTTGTTATTGTATATAGTTGTATGTTTAATCACTGGCCAGATGCCTAAAATTATGAAATAAGCCTGGGGTAAAAATGATTCTGTAGTTATATCAGTGTATATTTACCATTGATAATTCTGATTATGATAACTAGTCTCACCATAAGAAAATCCTAATCTATAATATATTGTGATTTACATAATGAGTTGTGCTCTGCTCATAGCTTATAACAATAAGTATGTTACAAAAAAAATAAGTATGTTACATTCAATTTGAAGATTAATACTGAAATGTGATAACATTTCAGCTGTGATATCAATATGCTTTGCTGAAAATAATGATTAAATTATTTTTAAATGTAATTTAGTTGCCTTCAAAATATATGTGTATCAATGCTAAATTTTTATAATCACAAATAAATAATATACTGTTAAAATTACAGCCTTACATACTTGTATGCCATAAGTGCTGTTATAGGACTTGGAAGTAATTTTACTTTTCAGGATAAATGTTCTCCTGTAATGTTATGTTATTCTAATAAATTCATTCTTCATAGAGATTGCCAAGACACTGTGGATCTTGTTTGGCATTGTGCCAGAAATTGTGATTTATGAAGGATATGACTTTTTAAAGAATGATTGTTTTTGCTATATATTCCTATAGAGGTCAGCAAACTTTTTCTGTAAAGGGGCCAAATAGTAAATATTTTTTACTTTATGTGTCATACAGTTGTCTGTGTCTTAGTTGCACAACTATGCTGTTTTAGCACAAAAGCAGCCATAGACAATAAGTAAATGAATGGACATGACCAAGTTCCAGTAAAACTTTATTTACAGAAATAGGCAACTAGCTGAATTTTGTTTTGGGGCCATAGTTTGCCAATCTCTGCTCTGTGAGAAAAAGGATAGTTAATAGCTACTTTCCAAATGGAATTATTTAAATAGTTGCTATTCCAAGTGTCCTTAATTTATTTTTGTTAAAATTTATGTGTACTTATTTGTTTGTTTACTTTATTTCTAAACAGGAGCACCTAGGCTAAAATGTCAAGAACTCTTGATTTATATCATGGATACAGTGAAAGATTCATCTAATGGTGCCATTTATGGGGCTGATTATAGCAACATCCTGCTCAAAGACATTCTTTCTGTGAGAAAATACTGGTGTGAAATATCTCAGCAACAGTGGCTAGGTATGTTTTGATGGTTGTTGTTTGTGAATTTTTCCTTGTGAGATAAAATTTCACCAAAAAAACCACTTGGAGTCTATCTATATCCCTCATATGACCTCACAGTTTAACAGTACTTTAGTAAAATTATATGGTTACAAAATCTGACCCTTAATTTTCATTTGTTACATATGTATGTCCTGAATTAAGTCTCTAGTAAAGTATTAGGTGCCTGCTATTGGAACTAAAATTACAGAGTGAAAGATGCCATCCCTGTCCTTGAGTTGACACTGGCAGAAAAAAAAAACTAAACCAGAAATTGTAATGCAATATGATATAGATATGTTTGGGTACAATAGGTACACAGAACAGTGACACCTAAACTCAACCATGATTAAAGTAGAAAGGAGAAAACCAAGAACAGAAAAGTATTATCATTAAAGTGAAAGCAAAAGAGTTTCAGGTTTGAAAAGGTGTGGTGAACATTTTAAGTATTGTAGAAAGGATAAGACACAATAGTGTCCATTAGATAGGCAATTAGCAGGTTACTGGTAATGGAAATAAAATATATTAGAATAGAATGGATTAGAGTAGAATATACAAGACCCAATGACTCACTAGTTATTTAAAATGGGTGCTAGGGAGGAATCTGGTAGTGTTGCCAGTTTGTAGGTGAGAGGTACTGAGAGACCACAAAGGAAGGAAGGAAGTTACGGTCAGGGACTGAAATATTTCAGTTTATTGATTTCAAAGGTAGAGCAATTATAGGTCTGAGAGTGTGATTTGGTATAAACATGGTGACTTTAAGCCAAATTTCAGAGTCTTTTATAATGCACCAGCTCTAAAAATTAAAAAACTCCTCATTTTCATTGAAAAGTGTTTAGGCTAGATTTTGCTAACTAAATTAAAAGACATTTGTATATATTTGTAGCCAATTTATCATTTCAGAATGAGATGTATATATGTAAACCATAAAACCACAAACTAAATAGTACCCTCACACCTATATTACACTCTATGTTTCTACATGAATAGCAGCCTTCTCAGCTGTTGCACTAATTTCTTAGGAGTCATTTGGAACTTTTGATCTTGCTCTGAACACAAGGCAGGCAGTGTCTGAAACAGGGCCCTCAATAAGCCTAGTGGCAGGCTTCAGAGAATAGGCCAGTGATAGCTAAGATACTCAGCCAGATCTCTCCCCAGTATGGCTAGTCATATTTAGAACATGTGGGTATTTTAGATTATCACTTATAACCATGGCTATCATTGAAACAAAAATACTCCTTCCTGTAGTATCCTAGATTCTATCATCTAGCATGTTCTCTGAAATACTCTTTTTATTTTTAAACAAACTACTGTTACTTCTTTTTGTTTTGTTTTGTTTTTTTAAGACAGAGTCTCACTCTGTTGCCCGGGCTAGAGTGCCATGGCGTCAGCCTAGCTCATAGCGACCTCAAACTCCTGGGCTCAAGCGATCCTTCTGCCTTAGACTCTCGAGTAGCTGGGACTACAGGCATGTACCACCATGCCCGGCTAATTTTTTCTATATATTTTTAGTTGGCCAATTAATTTCTTTCTATTTTTAGTAGAGACGGGGTCTCGCTCTTGCTCAGGCTGGTTTTGAACTCCTGACCTTGAGTGATCCTCCCACCTTAGCCTCCCAGAGTGCTAGTGTTACTTCTTATAATCAACCTTTTTGTAAAAATATTTTTTTACTTGGCTTCCTTCTTTGAAACTTGCTTAGATGAGGATTCTGTTAAAGAAGTCAAGTCTATACTCAAAATATGTATTTGGTAGGGGTGGTAATTAAAGCCATGTTTATGGATGAGCTTGTATATGGAGAGAATAAGATGAAAAGATGGCCTAAGACTGAGTCAGCATTTCCATATAAATGTTGGAATCACTTTATTGATTTCTACAAAAAAATCTTACTGGATTTTGATAGGAATTACATTGAATCTGTTGAATAATTTGGGTAGACTAGACATCATAACAACATAGACTCTTCCAATCCATGAACATGATATATCTCTCCATTTGTTTAGGTCTTTTTTGATTTCTTTCATTAGTGTTTTGTAATTGTCAGTATACAGATTTTTTTATTGTAAATTGACAATTTATAATTATATAATCATGCAGGTTTTGCGTATGTTTTGTTAGATTTATACATCAGTAATTTGTAAGTTGCAGTTTTTAAAATTTTAATTTCCAGATTGTTCAATGCTATTATATAGAAGCATAATTGATTTTGTATATTGACCTCGTATCCTGGGACCTTGCTAAAATCACTTATTAGATCTAGGAGCTTTTCTATAGATTCTTTGGGATTTTCTATGTAGACAGTCACTTTGTCTGTAAGTATTACAGTATTTTTTTCTTTCTTTTTTGGCTTTTATTTCTTTTTTGCGCCTTATTATATTGGCTAGGACCTCCAGTATGATTTTTTTTTTTTATTTTGGTAAAATATACATAGCATAAAATTTACCATTTTAACTATTTTTAAGTGTTCAGTAGCGTTAAGTATATTCACATTGTTGTATAATCTCCATCATCCATCTCTAGAATTTTTTTCTATACCCATTGGTAAATAATTTCCCTATTTTCCCATCCCCAAAGGTCCTGGCAGTTACCATTCTACTTTTTGTCTTTATGAATTTGACTGTTCTAGGTACCTCATTGTTATGGACTGAACATTTGTGACACCCCGCCCCCCCCCCCCCCCCCCCCCCCAAATTCATATGTTAAAATCTGATCTCCAATGTGATGGTATTTGGAAGTATGGCATTTGGGATGTAATTAGGTCATGAGGACTGGCCCCTCATGATTGGGATTAATGATCTTATAAGTAGAGACCAGAGAGCTAATTTGCTCTCTTTCTGCTATGTAGAGATAGAGCTAGAAGTCACCAATCTGCAACCCAGAAGAGGGCCCTCACTAGAAACTGATCATGCTGGCATCCTGATCTGATACTTTAGCCTCAAGAATTGTGAGAAAAATATAGCAACTTGAACAAAGAGACTCATATATGTGGAATCAGTATTTGCCCTTTGGCAAATGGCTTATACTTATCAAAACATCTTGTGAGGCTCATCTATGTTGTAGCGTGTGTCAGAATTTCCTTCCTTCTTAAGGCTGAACAATATTCTATTGTATGTATCATTAATAATATATGCCACATTTTGTTCATTCATCCATTGGTAGACACTTGGTTTTTTTCTACTTTTTGACTATTGTAAACAATGCTGCTGTGATCATAGGTATACAAATATTTACTCAGTTTTGTTTTTTTTTTCAATCTTTTTTTTTTTTTTGAGACAGAGTCTCACTTTATTGTCCAGGCTAGAGTGAGTGCCGTGGCATCAGCCTAGCTCACAGCAACCTCAAACTCCTGGGCTCAAGCAATCCTGCTGCCTCAGCCTCCCAAGCAACTGGGACTACAGGCATGTGCCACCATGCCCGGCTAATTTTTTTTTTTCTATATATATTAGTTGGCCAATTAATTTCTTTCCATTTATAGTAGAGATGGGGTCTCGCTCTTGCTCAGGCTGATCTCAAACTCCTGAGCTCAAATGATCTGCCCACCTCGGCCTCCCAGAGAGCTAGGATTACAGGCGTGAGCCACCGCGCCCGGCCATTTACTCAGTTTCTTGTTTTCAATTCTTTTGGGTATATACCCAGAAGTAGAATTGCTGGATCATATGGTAATTTTATATTTAACTATTTAAGGAACTAACATATTGCTTTTCATGGGTGCTGCATCATTTTACATTCCTACCAGCAATATATATAAGGGTTCCAATTTCTCCACATCTTTACCAGCTCTTATTTTCTGATTATTTGTTTGTTTGATAATAGATGGAAAGTAGTATGTCCTTGTGGTTTTCATTTGTATTTCCCTAATGACTAATGATGTTGGAATATTTCCTGTTTGTTGGCCATTTTTATTAACATATCTTCTCTGGAGAAATGTCTTTTCAAGTTCTTTGCCCATTTTTTTTTTTTTTTTTTGAGACAGCATCTCAAAAAAAACTTTGTTGCCCAGGCTAGTATGAGTGCTGTGGTGTCAGCCCAGCTCACAGCAACCTCAATCTCTTGGGCTCAGCCAATCCTACTGCCTCAGCCTCCAGAGTAGCTGGGACTACAGGCATGTGCCAACATGCCCGGCTAATTTTTTCTATATATATTAGTTGGCCAATGAATTTCTTTCTATTTATAGTAGAGATGGGGTCTCGCTCTTGCTCAGGCTGGTTTCGAACTCCTGACCTCAAGCGATCCGCCTGCCTTGGCCTCCCAGAGTGTTTTGCCCATTTTTTAATCTGGTGATTTTTTTTTTGTAGAGTTGTAAACGTTCTTTATATATGCTGGATTTTAATCTCTTATCAGATATACGATTTACAAATGTTTTCTCCCATTTCATGGATTGCTTTTTCACTATGTTGATAGTGGTCTTATGTGCACAAAAACTTCGAATTTGATAAATCCAATTTAACTATTTTTTCTTTTGTTGCCTGTGCTTCTGGTGTCATATCCAAGAAATAATTGCCAAATCCAATGTCGAGAAACTCTTCCCCTATGTTTTCTCCGAAGAGTTTTATAGTTTTGTCTCCAGTATGATTTTGAATAGGAATGGTGAAAGTGGACATCCTAGCCTTGTTCCTGATCTTAGGAGGAGCATTCAGTGTTTGACCATTAAGCATGATATTAGCTGTCAGTATAGGTTGAGGACATTTCCTTTTATTCCTTCCTAGCTGCTGATAGTTTTTTTAAAATCATGAATGGATGTTAAATTTTTAAAAATCTTTTTTTGTGTCTTTTTTTGAGATGATCATATATATGGGTTTGTTCCCTTTACTCTGTTGATCTGGTAAATTCCAGTGATGGATTTTTCACATGTTGAATCAACTTTGAGTTCCTAGGATATACCTCACTAGGGCATGATATACTATGTTTTTTATATATTACTGGATTGAATTTGGATGTGGTTGTTGGAGGATTTTAATTTCTTTGATAGATATAGGATTATTTAGATTACATATTTCATTTTCAGTGACCATGATAATTTATTTTTTTCATGGAATTTATACATTTCATCTAAGTTGTTGAATTTATGAGCATAAAATTACTCACACTATTGCCTTATCATCTTTTTTTTTTTGAGACAGAGTCTTGCTCTGTTTTCCAGGCTAGAATGCCGTGGCGTTAGCCTAGCTCACAGCAACCTCAAACTCCTGGGCTCAAGCAATCCTGCTGCCTCAGCTTCCCGAGTAGCTGGGACTACAGGCATGTGCCACCATGCCTGGCTAATTTTTTCTATATATTTTTAGTTGTCCAATTAATTTCTTTCTATTTTTAGTAGAGATGGGGTCTTGCTCTTGGTCAGGCTGGTTTCAAACTCCTGACCTCGAGCGATCCTCCCGCCTCAGCCTCCCAGAATGCTAGGATTATAGGCGTGAGCCACTGTGCCTGGCCTCTGCGCATTAATTTAAGTGGACAAATTTTTCAAAACCGTGCACTATTAAAACCTTTACCCAATATGAAATAGATAATTTAAATAGTGTTATAACTATTAAAGAAATTGAATCCATAATTCAAAACCTTTCATAAGACAAATTGGGAACCAGGTAAGGATGTCTGTCCACTTTCACCATTCCTTTTCAACATTGTACTGGAGGTTCTAGCCAGGGCAGTTAGGCAAGAAAAAGAAATGAAAGGCATATAGATTAGAAGGGAAGAAATAAATTCCTTTTCGCACGTAACATGATTATCTATGTATAAACTTTAAATGTAGCAGTCTACATTTAAAGTTATTTGAGCTTTAATTTTATTTTCTCAACTCCAGGAACTGCTGTTTCATACCATATTGTTTTATAATCTTGCGTTTTGAGGTTTTTTTGTTGTTGAATTCATGGAGGAAGTGAAGTCATCTGGAGGAATGCACTGCAGCCTTTTCGAAGAAGCTGGACTCTTTTTTTGAGACTTTTTTTGAATGTCTTAAACTAGCCTTCTTACCACCTGCTAGTGGAGTATATAGGACTCTTGGAAAATTTGGGTCATTTTAGCTCAACTAACATAAAGCGCTGGATTCTGTGCCTTAATCAGAGACAATTACTTATATTATTGGCTTTTTCTATTTCAACTCTCTCTCCCTACCAATAATAAGGAGGGAATAATAAAGATGTCCCCTCCTCTTTTCTTTTCTCCAAGTTTGTGTATATTAACTCACATATTTTTATGATTGTCTATTGTATGCAGTGAAGACACCTTGGAAAGCACTGGTGTAGAGTTCTGCAAATAACTATAGACAGTATGATAGAAATCATTTAAAAAATTGTTTTCTTAGTATGTAATGTTTGAGGTATTTATATTGTTTTTACTCTTTTGTGTTTAATACCTCTGATTTTTAAACTATCCATTTTTGCAGAATCATGTGACATTTACAATTGAAAAGGAAGATACCCATAGATGTTATTCTTACCCACTTTACTGAGG
>VSMD01067447.1:0-33666 GCA_008750895.1 Mirza zaza
GCCCCCCTCCCAAGGCAAGCCTGGTCCCCTGGAGCCCTCATCGCCACATCAGGTTGGGAACCCGGGCCTGGGACAGGATGTGGGGCACTCCGCTTGTCTCCAGGGATCTCTCTCCTGCCCTCCCAGCGCATGAGCAGCCGAGCCTGCTAACTGCCACGCCACCTGTCCGTCCCCACACGCTGCACCATGTCCGGCTCCTACGACGAGGCCTCCCTGGCTCCGGAGGAGACCACCGACAGCTTCTGGGAGGTGAGGCCTGGTGCTCCCCGGCCCAGACTCCCACCATGCCCCCAGTCCCCACAACTTCAGGCTGAGCCCCCAAGCCCCTGGTCCCCTCCCAGGTCCTCAGTGTCCAACAGGCAGCTGTAGCCGTGCTCTGGGGGGCCCTGACTCAGATGCCAGCATGTCACACAGACAGGTACAGCACTTTACAGTTTACATGGCCTTTCAGAGCTGCTCCCGCCCCCACCCTGCGAGGTGGGCAGGGGCGGAGCACTGGACAGAGGGGCGGAATGAGCTCTCGGAGCCCCACCGTGACGTGGGGGTGGAGGCAAGACGAGAAGCCAGCATTCCGGGAGCCTCTGGAAATATTTGAGACTTGGGGGAAAAAACTGCTATTGGCTCCCGAAACCCAAAGCGAAAGCTGCCAAACCTAAATTAATAAGTGTTTAATGAGATGTCTACAAAACATAATATTATGTCAAAAAGCTGCAGCTCAACTCAACGCTTACATGACTATATAAATATAATGGATTTAGCTCACAAGAACAAAATGAATAATTCATTCTAGCCCAAGTCCAACTTACAAACATCCTTCTGTGTTTGTGGCAGTGAGGTAGTGATGTTTAAAGTGGGATGAGGTGCATGCAGATGGGGTCTGATGCGGGGTGCTGGGGCCTCAGAGAGCTGGAGGGTGGAGGGGGCAACGGGGTGCGGGGCGGGGAGGCAGGGAGCCCGCGGGAGTCGTGCTGGCTGCTTGGCCGCCAGGTGGGGAACTACAAGCGGACGGTGAAGCGCATCGATGACGGCCACCGTCTGTGCAACGACCTGATGAGCTGCGTGCAGGAGCGCGCCAAGATCGAGAAGGCCTATGCTCAGCAGCTCACCGACTGGGCCAAGCGCTGGCGCCAGCTCATCGAGAAAGGTACACCCCCAGCCCACCCTGTGCACACCCCCAGGTCCTAAGCAGGGCCCCCCCACAGTCGGGTCCTGGAAGCCCCAGGAAAGTGCATGCGCCCTGCATCTACTAGCCCCAAGGCCTTTTCCAGACCAAGCCAGACCTCCTTGTTCAGCTCTAGTTTGTACAACTTCAGGTTAGATTAAAAAAACAAAAAGCAAAACAATTTTTCTTCTTTTGGAATAATTTCAGCTTTGAGGTTGCACCAGTAGTAGAGACAGCTTCCACAAACCCTTCCCCCAGAGTCGCCAGTGCGTTTGTTTTCTCACTGCCTCCCCACTGGTCCGCGTGCTTTTTTCCGAACCAGTTGAGAGGAAATTGGAGCCATCAGCCTTCTTCATTCTAAATTCTTCATGTATTGCCTACGAATGAGAACATTTGCTTATGTAACTATAGTTTAGCTATCAAAATTGGGACATTTAATACAGCCCATATGCAAATTTTACTATAGCAAATTGTGCCAGTCCCAGATCCAATCCAGAGCCACATAAGTCTAGCTGTCCCCTAGATTCCTTTCATCTAGAACAGTTTCAAGGTGGGATTTATATACATCTGTGAGTGTTTTCTTACGCTAAACTCTAAACCCTAGGAGGGCAGGGGCCGGGCCTGCAGCCCCAGCACACTGCCTGGCATGAAGTTGGTGCCAGTGCACAGACAGTAAGTGAATGTGGAATGGCTGGTCCACAGCAGCCTCCTGGCACCGGTCACCAGCTGGTTCTTCAGTTTTGCATTCAGCTAATTCCTGGGGCGCCTACTGTGTGCCTGGCTCTGCGCTGGGCTGGTGAGAGCTCTCGGGGTCCAGGCTGTTCCTTGGGACTCACACGCTGATGGGGAGGCGGGGAGGAGGTGCGGGGACAGGAGCTGCAGGCAGAGCCCAGTGTCTGAGGCCAGAGAAGCCTTCCTGGAGTTGGCTGCTAGCAAAAGGATAGAAATGCGCATCAGGAGAGCAGAGGAGTGCGTTTCCGTTTCTGTTTCCGTTGCCTGGGAAGGGGAAGGAAAAGGAAAGTCTCGGGGAGGGGAGCCTCTGGGCAGGGGTGGCTGAGGCTCCCCGAGACCACTGCCGTTCTCAGGCCCACAGTACGGCAGCCTGGAGCGGGCCTGGGGTGCCATGATGACCGAGGCAGACAAGGTAAGCGAGCTGCACCAGGAGGTGAAGAACAGCCTGCTGAACGAGGACCTGGAGAAGGTCAAGAACTGGCAGAAGGACGCCTATCACAAGCAGATCATGGGCGGTTTCAAGGAGACCAAGGAGGCAGAAGATGGCTTCCGCAAGGCCCAGAAGCCCTGGGCCAAGAAGATGAAGGAGGTGCTCGGTGGGCGCGGCCGCGCACGGGGCGGGGGCGCCAGCCCAGAGGGCCAGCCGATCAGCGGGACCCCATCGCAGGGAGGGTGTCCATGGATCGCGGGAGGAGGGGGAGCCTCTTTCTTTCCAGGAAGGAATAGCCACACATGGGCAGACGGTGCCCAATGGGTAAAGAGGCACTGTCCCCAGGAAAGATGCCGGCAGGGGCAGGAGGGCACATTGCCCTCTGGATCCGCAGACAGGACAGGGCGGCACCGCACGGCCTGATGGGAGCGTATCTGCAGGGGAGCAGGCAGTGCCACACAGGCGCACCGCACAGATGGAGAGCCCTGCTCCCAAATACCTGGAGCCAGGCCCTGCAGCCCTCCTGCCTCTTCAGGACGGCACTCACAGCTCCCGGGGAGTGGGCGGGCGAGGAGCTGATGTGACCAGGTTTGTTCCTGCTCACCAGTGGGAGCCCTGCCCCTGTTGCCCCTCCCCACAGCTGGAGGCAGCCAAGAAGGCCTACCATCTGGCCTGCAAAGAGGAGAAGCTGGCCATGACGCGGGAGATGAACAGCAAGTCGGAGCAGTCGGTCACAGCCGAGCAGCAAAAGAAGCTGCAGGACAAAGTGGACAAGTGCAAGCAGGACGTGCAGAAGGTGCGGCGGCCGGGCCGGCAGGGGCAGGGGAGGGCCTGAGAGCCCCTGGAGTGGGTGGCACCTGGGAGCTGCAGGCCTGGCTGGGTCCCACCCACCCTCCACCCTGGTGCCCACAGACACAGGAGAAGTATGAGAAGGTGCTGGAAGATGTGGGCAAGACCACGCCCCAGTACATGGAGGGCATGGAGCAGGTGTTTGAACAGTGCCAGCAGTTTGAGGAAAAGCGGCTGGTCTTCCTCAAGGAGGTGCTGCTGGACATCAAACGTCACCTCAACCTAGCTGAGAATAGCAGGTACCCAGGCATGGAGGGCACAGGCACAGCCAGAAGAAGGTGGAACGGGGGCAGGGCCTCCTGGGCCTTACCTCGCAGTGCCAGGAAGGGGAGGGCTGAGGGGGAGGGGAGCTGCAGAGGCCAAGGGGGAAGAGGCTCCAAAACAAGGGCCACCTGACACAAGCTGACGCACACTAGGGACTCGAGAAACATGTGCTTGGATGGAAGGTGAGTGGCTAAAGTAGGGAAGGAGAAGGGAGCTCACTGGGCTTGCCTGCAGCTGCCCCCTGCAAAGCCCACCTGGAGGGCATGGCCAGCATTCTGGTCCCTTGGCAGGGCTCTGGGCCCTCACTGAGCATGAAGAGGTGTCGTGGTGAATCTGTCCTCTGCCTCCCCCATCTCCCTGTGCACAGCTACATGCACGTGTACCGTGAGCTGGAGCAGGCCATCCGGGGGGCTGACGCCCAGGAGGACCTCAGATGGTTTCGCAGCACCAGTGGCCCTGGCATGCCCATGAACTGGCCCCAGTTTGAGGTGAGGATTTGCGGGGTGAGAAGGGGAGCCTGAAAGGCTGCAGGGTCCTCCGGGTACAGCCTCCAAGCCTGACTGCTCCCCTGCCCCCACCAGGAGTGGAACCCAGACCTCCCTCACACCACCGCCAAGAAGGAGAAGCAGCCCAAGAAGGCAGAGGGAGTGACGCTGACCAACGCCACTGGGGTGGTGGAGTCCACATCCCAGGCTGGGGACCGTGGCAGGTGAGTGTCTCCATGGAGCGTCCCGGGGCCAAAAGGAGCCCACACACTGGGGCAGCTGAGTTTTGCCTCCGGAGACAAGAAATGCTCCAGATCACAGCAACCATGTCTCCTCTAAGAGACAGTGGTAGCTGATCCTTCTAGAGTACCCACTGTGTAAGGCCCTGGTTTAAGCATTTTCCATGTATTTAAGCTTTCCCTTACTCTAGGCTAGTGTGCAAATATTCCCATTTTACAGATGGATAAACTGAAACCCAGAGAGGTTAAGTGACTTGCCCAGGGTCACACAGTCGGTAAACCTCCCCGCAAGAATGATGCCCAGGAGGTCTGACTCCAGGATCCTTGCTCTTAACTGTTAGGTGGTACTTTCCCCTCTCAGCTCAAGGCTCAGATGTTCTCTGGGGTCCCCTTCTGTGCCCTCTCCTTCGCGTGCTGAATAATAATGTGAATGGCCCTGCCTCACACCTGTTTAAGGAGCTGTCTCTGAGGGTCACTGTCTCAAGACCCCCTCCTGTGCGGCCAACCCCTGCTCCAGCCTTGGCAGAATCTGGGGTGGGAGCCCAGGTTAGGAGGGGTTAGCCCTGGGGACAAGGCGGGGAAGGCAGGGAGGGACCTCAAGCTGGGTCCTCCCTCTGCGTCTCAGTGTGAGCAGCTACGACAGGGGCCAGCCCTACGCCACGGAGTGGTCCGACGACGAGAGCGGGAACCCCTTCGGGGGCGGTGAGGCCAACGGGGGTGCCAACCCCTTCGAGGACGACGCCAAAGGGGTGCGCGTGCGGGCGCTCTACGACTACGACGGCCAGGAGCAGGACGAGCTCAGCTTCAAGGCCGGTGGGCGGCGCGGCCCCGCGAGGGCGCCGGGGAGGGGCGGGGCCGAGGACAGGGATCGCCGGGATTTGCGGGCAGCGGGTGGGGCGGGGCCTGGAGTGGGCGGGGCCAGTCCTCAGGCGCGCGCGGGCGGGGTCAGGACTTGAGCGTGCGGTGGGGGCGGGGCCTGGGCCTGGGGGCGGGGCCGGCCCGAGGAGGTGAATCTGTAGGCCAGGACCCGGGTGCCGGGGCGCACGTGGGTGTTGGGGTGGGACAGGGGCTGGTCTCCGAGGGTGGGGCCCTGGCCAGTGTCTCAGACCAGGCGGTAATGGCGTCGGAGCATTTGGGCGCTAAGGGGGAGGGGGCGTTGGAGGGCTGGCCTGGCGGGGAGTGTGCCGAGGGAGGGACGGCCCTCTCTGACCCCCTCCGTGTGTCCCCTTCCAGGAGACGAGCTCACCAAGCTGGGCGAGGAGGATGAGCAGGGCTGGTGCCGCGGGCGGCTGGACAGCGGGCAGCTGGGCCTCTACCCCGCCAACTACGTGGAGGCCATCTAGCTGCCAGGCTTCCCCACACCCTTCCCTCCTCGCCCACTGCCTCCCCCTTCCCTCTCTCGTCTCCTTTCCCTTGCCATAGAGTTCCAGACATATTTTCCGATCAAGCTTTTATTTTTTTAAAAGTCTAAACAGAACAAAACAAAAAATACAGAGACAGAGCATTTGCAGGGCCACCCGGAGGCCAGGGTGGTAGGCTTGGGATGATGGCCCCAGGGCAGGTGAGGGTCTTAGGACATAGCCCAACATCACAACATTTGCTCTTCAGGTTCCACCAGAGAGTCCCCTGAGCCTTGAGGGATGTCTCCTGGACCCTCTACCCTGCCTTACCGCCATCCCACTCCCTCCAGGCCGCGGTGCCTGCCCCTGCTCCCTGGGCCTGCTTTCCTAACCTCTTCTTCCCAGCACCCTGTTCCCCTTCCACCACCACCCTACTCTCAAGGCCTCCCCTCCAGACCCCGAAAAGGGAGGCCCTCCAATCTTTAGTCTTCCACTCTGCCCTAGGGAGTGCCCCTCTAGTTCTAGCCCATCCTAGTCATCCTCCTCCACCATAGACACTCCCAGGCGTCTCTAGACTGCCCGCACATGCAGAGGGGTGAGCTGGAGTAAGTGATGGTGTCCCTGGGATCCAGGAGGTGTCTGTGCCGCCCTCCCAGCTCCAGGCCCATGTGAGGGACCAAGGCCCTGTGGGCCCTCCTTTCCAGTGGTCAGCACTTTGGCATGGGCTCTTCCTCAGAGCCATACCCCTTAGTAACTTGCAAGACCCTGCCCCTCACAATCCTCTGGCAGGGGTGGGGACCCAAAACTCACAGCATAGCCAGCAACAGTAGCAGCCTCCTCCCGTTTCTTGGGGAGGAGGGCATCTTGCCCCCCACCTTCCTTCCCTCCCTGTCCATCCAAAACCATAGGGTCACTGGGCTCAGCACAAGCCTCCATGAGACCAGGCCTTGTGCCTGCAAGACACTCGGCCCAACCACGCCCCCCCTTCCCTGGCCTGCCTGGGAGACGGTGCAGGGCCCGTGGGAGCTTCCAGCCTGGGCCCGTCAGAGGAAAGCCTGCAGCTGAGTTTGGCAGGAAGCGGGAGCCCAGGCCCTCTGGAGCAGGATAGTCACCATGTCTTTCTCCCTTGTACCCCAGCCCCTGGAACAACATTCCCCTGCTGGCAGCCCCTCAATCTCTCCAAGCCTGGGTCATAATTAAAGGACTTTTGGGGGTGGGTTGGGGCAAAGGGCCCATCTGGTTGGTGACAGCAGTAGTGTGGAGTGCTAGGTACCAGCTTCCCTACAGGATTGGGTGGGGGGCTTGGGAAGCAGACCAGCACTGGACAAGATCACAAGAGGTGGGGGCGTAGCTGGGAGAGATATCTCTTGGGGATCTCCATGGCAAGGAGCTGAGAAGCCCTACGGTCCCAGTGAGACTTGTTACAGAAGATGCCACTGCTGGGCTTCTGGACTACAGACACCTCCTCCCTCCTGTACCCCTGGCCTCCTGGGCCTCCAGGCACAGAGAGCGTGCTAGGCCACCCCTCCGTCAGCCCTCAGCCCTTCGCTCCCTGCTGCTGCTGCTCCCAGCAGCCCGCTGTTGAGGAGTAGAAGACCCCAGCCTCAAGGCTCCGGCCTGCATGTGGGCACGGAGGATCCTGACAGACCCTGGCATGGGCCCAAACTGGGGCAGGCCTCCTTCGGGGCTGGGGTTGATGGCAGCCCAGGGACAGGCAATCCTCACCGCCTGCCACCAGCACCCCTGTCCTTATCACTGCCTGGTCTCTGGGCCTTGGCTGCAGCTGGAGCTGTGTCCTGGCTGGGCTCCGCAGAGCCGGGAGCAAGATTTTGGAAGCCTGCTGTCCTCCCAGCTCTGGAACGAAAGCCTCTCCTACCTTTCCCAGGCAGAGTTGGGGTTGGGACCACTGCCCCTCACCGGCACATCCGCACCTTGGGGCCTGGGCTCCCCTTCTCTGTGCCAGAGGCTTCTCAGCTCCAGGGAGGGGCTGGGGCCCTGGCTGGCCCCCAGGCCTGTCCGTCTTAGCACTCTAGCTGCCCACGCCAGGGCAGGGACTTGGACCCCCATCCCTTCTGAGCAGTCACCTCCATGGCCATTTAGGACCACTCTCTTTCGGTCCCCATGCTCCTCAGGACCCCAGAGCAGGAGGGTCTCCTACCTGGAAGTCCCCAAGCCCCAGGAGCCCAGCCCCACCCGTCAGTGCTGGTGTCAGGGTACTCAACACCTAGTGGGGGCTGCGCCCCTTGCCGTGCCCACAGCCGTCTCCTGTAGCCCCCGCCCGCACCCTCGATGCTGCACTGGCCCGCCCAGTGGGGCTCAGCGATAACGTGTTTTTCCCCAGTTAACCACCGTTCTGTGGCCTGGTTCTGCGAGGAGCCAGGGCCGCCCTGCCACCCGCCATCCTAGGCTTCCTGACTCCATTAGTTCTGACACTTGTGAAACTCCGAAAAGTGCTGTGGTCTCAGCAATGCACCTGTTTTGTACATGATTGTGTAATTTAAGGGTATATAAATACAAATATATATATATATAAGTTGTGATTGTATGACTGTGGATAAAACCCAGAACTGTGTCAACCTGGCTGGGTGTTGTCATCTGGAGTCTTGTGTGTCTTAGTCCTGGGGGTCTCCAAGCCTTCTGAGAACCATGCGCGTTTGGGGTGTCTGTGGGGAGGTGGTTGGTGCCCCAGCAAAACTGGGTGCTGTCCTGGCCGGTCACTCACAAGCGGGGCACCTGCGGGCCGGTCCCTTCACCTGGCGGGCATCCGGTCCCGCCTGTCCTGGGGAGGGTTACACTGGGGGCTCCTGGGGCTCTGGCCACAGGTTCTGGCTGCACAGTGACAAGCCCTGACCAGGAGAGCTGGAGCATTCGGGGTCCCAAGCTCATGGTTCAAGGGTGAATGTGGCCCCCAAATAGGTTTTGATTTTTAAAACAGTGACTGCTGAGGCCACAGGTGACTGCTGAGGCTGTGGTTCCCGGTTATCCACAGTGCCGGGCTCCCCGTGCTGTGACGGCGCTTTCCTGTACCCTGCGTCTGGAGGCGTCTCTGTGTGGGCCCCGGGAGGGAGAAGTTCTCAGGGGCGTGGGCAGGACGGGCTCTGGGCCTCGGCCGCTCTGCCAGGCCCGCCCGCACATGTCCTCTGGGCAGGGCGGGTTCAGTCCCAGCACTACATCCTGCTCCACTCTCAGCTCGGGGGCCTCAGTTTCCCCTGGGCTGGTAAGAGGTCTCTCTGAGGCCCCTCTGGCCCTGGCAGGGCCCTGACACAAACCTGTTACTCAAGGCGAATTTCCTCCAGCTGCAAGGTGTGCTCAGGCGGGGAGAAAGGTCAAGCTGGAGACCGAAGCTATGTGCCACCCCATCTCCCCTACTGCCCCATCTGTGTGAAGGCCTGGTTCCCGCCGGATGGAGGGACGCGCCAACACACAACGGAAGGCCGTGTTGTCTTGCGTGCTCAGGTGGTTGCATTTAGTTATGGGGAGCCCTGGGGTGGGTTCCCATGGAGAGGAGTCAGGGAATACCTGGGCCAGGTGGGGTTCTGTAGGGAAGTGTGTGGAAGTGGGAAAGGTGTCCGCAGATTGCTGCTGCCAGCTCACAAGATGTCACTGGGTGGGTGGGTGGGTGGCTGCCAAGGATTTGCGGCCGGGAGCTGCCTGGCTTCACACTCCTAGCGTCCGGCCCTGCCCAGCCTCCACCCCAGCCCCTGCCTGAGATCTGAGGCCTTCCCAGCTGGGGACACACAAGCATCCTGGCTGGCTGGAGACAAAACCAGTTCAGCAAAGCAGAGCCCGTTCTGGCCAGGGTCCCAGGCTGCCCCCTCCCGGGGTGGGAGACAGCAGGGCCCAGCGAGGCACAGGCCTGTGGCAGGGCCCTCTCCTCCAGTCCAGTCCCAGCGGACAGATGCCAAGGTGCTGTTTGCTCACTGCCAGGAGCAAACTTTCTCCTGAAGACAATAAAATTGCTGGGGGCAGAGGCAGCAGTGCAGACGGCATTTAACCCTTAGCGGTGTGGGTGGCGCTGGCTGGAAGCCAGGCCTCAGAGGGTGAGGGCTACAGAGCGCGAAGGGTGCTGCCCGATCAGGAAGCGGGAGCCATGGCGGGGCAGAGGGCCCTGTCCCTGGGGAGAGACAGGTGTGGGCTCAGTTCCTGGTTTTGCTGTTAATCACCAGTGTGACCGTGAGCAAGTCACTTAACCACCCTGAACCTCAGTTTCATCATCTGCAAAATGGGGCAGTAACCCCTACCTCATACTTTTGTTGGGAAGGTCAGTGACAAAAAAGCAGTGGAAGTGCCTGCCACACCGCGGCCCGCAGGACAGGGCTTGGGTGAGCCAGCGTGAGGGAGTATGAGGGAGCTGAGCGCTGCTTGGCGGGCCGCGCGAGTCCGGCGCCTGGCGCCCGCACACACGCTGACGCACACCCTCTCCCCATGGCGCCCTCACACCGGGCGCGCGGCGTCTCCGAGGTCTGCAGAAGAAACCGAAACAAGCTAAGCTCTCCCACCCCGTTTGCTGCAAGGCCAGGGGCCCACGAGGGGACCGAAGCGCCCACCCCTCCCACGCCCCTCGGCGTAGCCCAGCTCCTTGAGCCCGCTGAGCAGAGACCAGCGCTCCACCGCCGCGGCAAAGCCCTGCTCCACAGCAGAGCAGGAGTATGCGGGGGACACCGTCCCTCTCCAGCCCCACGTGCGGCCCTCCTCAGTCCCAGCCCTGCCTCCTCCTCTCAGCCCAAACCAGGGTGGGGAAGATGGGGCGGCCCCTCCTGGGCTTTGAGGACTCACTCCCACATGCCTCTCTCCCACATGCTTCCGCACATCAATTATCGCTTTCCTTTTAGGCTCAGCTCAATGCCACCTCCTCCAGGAAGCCTCCCTTGACCACCCCAGGCTCCTGTGACCACAACAGCTCTTGACCATCGATGGCCTGCAGGCTGTGCCATTCCCTGCACAAACATTGAGGATGAGTCAGTTCTCTAATATCTTTATTATCCATTCCTGGGGGCACCCCTGGGTCCCCAATTCAGGGGTGCAGACATCTCCTAGCACCATGCCACATGTGGTGCACAGTGGGAGGTGGGGCTTGTAGCAGAGAGAGCCGTGGACTGCGAGTGGCCTTGGCCAAGTCACTGCCATTCTGTAGGCTCTGCTCTGGCAGTTCCTGGCCACAGGCCGTCAGAGGTTGTCCTTCCCTAGAGAGTGGTGAACACCTGGAGCCCCCGCCCCCTCCACCCTCCAGAAGACTGGGCATGTGAGCATTCAGGCCTGAGGTGGAAGCACCCCACTCTGGGGTTACCGGGCCCCAGAGAGCCCACTTAGACCCCTGAGGGCGGTGGCCGCCCCCTCCCTGACCCTGGACTCTGGAATGCCAGCTGACTACCCTCTCTGCCGCAGCTCGGGGTCCGGCCAAGGCAGGGGCAGGCCGGCGGGAGGCCTGGGCCCAGCCGCAGCCTCAGATGGGGTGCACGAACTGATAGACCAGGCGCTGGGAGATGTCCGGCTTCCGGATGATGCCCTTCTTGTAATACTGGCGGATGGAGCGGCTCAGCTTGTCGTAGTTCATGGCAGGACGGTTCTTGCGGATGCCCCACAGCCGGGCCACCTGGGCGGAGTCCTCAATCTTGAAGATGCCTGGGGGAGCAGGAGGGCCCGGAGACAGCCAGTGGCGCAAGTGGGGCGGCGGGAAGGAGACAGACCCAGACCACCAGGCCAGTCTCCTGGGATCCAAGGCAGCCAGTGCCGAAGCCGCCCTCTGCCCAGGCGGTGGCCCTGCCCCCTGGTCGTGGCGAGGGCTAAAGACACGTGTGCAAAGCATGTGCCACGTGCCCGGATAAATGGTAGAGAATACTCTGGAGTCACAAACGTCCTGCTGCAGGGGGAGCCTGTGTACCTAGTCGGTTCTTTGGGGCCCTGCGGGCCTGGCCCTTGCCAGCCTCGGTTCCTACTTTGGGGTTTGCACGTCCTAATCCAAAGCCCTGCGCAGCTCCTGGCGGTGCCCGCGGCTCACTTGGCAAGGTCGGCTCTCACACCCACCACCTGTGTCCTTGCGGCTCCAAGCCTGAAACGACCTCTCTGCCATTCTCAGACGTTGCAGCCCGCGCAGCCCTTTCTGGCATGATTGACAGATACGGGTGGTGTGAGCGGACTGGAGCTGGAGCTGGGCCAGCCGGGCTTGGGTCCTGGCTCTGCCATCCGCTCCCTTTGGAGCCTGCCTGAGGCTCCTGTCTCTGTCTGCGAGAGGGGTCGCCCGACCACCATGGGTTGTTGAGTTGTTACAGAAAACCTTAGAGAGGAACCTGAGGAAGTGCCCTTGGGACAAGGGATTACGTTGTTAACACCCCTCATTCTCATTCTAAACCCTCCTGCCCAGGCCCAGGCCGCATGCCCCTCCCCGGAAGCTTCCAGACCACAGGGCCCTCCCTGTCCTAGCACTCCATCATGAGACTGTCCCCAAAGACTGGCTCACTGTCACTCCCAAACGCACACCGGGGCCACCGCACCTTGTGCAGGAAACATCTCCTCCACCGCCCCCACCCTCCTCCATGCTGGCTAATCCCCTCCTTCCTGCCCCGCAGCCCCATCAGAGCCCTGAAATGCACCACACCCCAGCTCATTTCACGGCTACTTCTCCTACACGCTGCAGGCCCCTGGAGGCTGGAGTGTTGCCGAGCGCCCCCGAACCTTCAGGACACTACAATTCTCGTAAAGTCGGCTGAGTGAGTGTGGAATCAGAGTTGGTGTTCAATGAAGCTTTGCTGGGTGAATGAATCTAGCCCATTTTACAGGTAAGAAGAGTGAGGTCCAGGGACCCACAGCTACTATGACAGGAAGGACCCAGGTTTCTTGGCTCTCAGCCTTTTCCAACACACACACACACACACACACACACACACACACACACACGCACGCGCGCACACACAAGTCCTGCACTGTCCAATACAGTAGCCACCACCCACATGTGACTCTTGAACCCTTGAAGAAATGTGGCTTAGCCTAAATTGAGATGTGTTAGAAGTATAAATTACACACTAGATTTCTAAGACTTAGTAAAATAATTTATAATTAATTATAATTATCAAAATTAATAATTTTTAATATTAATTATATGTTGAAATCATAATTTATAATATTGGATTAGATAAATGTATAATTAAAATTTAATTCACCTGTTTTTGGGTTTTTTTTTTTTGAGAGAGAGTCTCACTTTGTTGCCCAGGCTAGAGTGAGTGCCGTGGCGTCAGCCTAGCTCACAGCAACCTCAAACTCCTGGGCTCAAGCGAGCCTCCTGCCTCAGCCTCCCCAGTAGCTGGGACTACAGGCATGTGCCACCATGCCCGGCTAATTTTTTCTATATATATTTTTAGTTGGTCAATTAATTTCTTTCTATTCTTTTTAGTGGAGATGGGGTCTCACTCAGGCTGGTTTTGAACTCCTGACCTCAAGCAATCCGCCCGCCTCAGCCTCCCACAGTGCTAGGATTATAGGCGTGAGCCACCGCGCCCGGCCTAGAAACTTTTTTTCTAATTTTTTTTTTTTTTTGAGACAGTGTCTCACTCTGTTGCCCAGGCTAGAGTGAGTGCCGTGGTGTCAGCCTAGCTCACAGCAACCTCAAACTCCTGGGCTCAAGCCATCCTGCTGCCTCAGCCTCCCGAGTAGCTGGGACTACAGGCATGCGCCACCATGCCCGGCTAATTTTTTCCATATATTTTTAGTTGTCCAGCTAATTTCTATTTGTAGTAGAGACAGAGGGCTCACTCTTGCTCAGGCTGGTCTCGAACTCCTGACCTTGAGCAATCGACCCACCTCAGCCTCCCAGAGTGCTAGGATTACAGGCGTGAGCCACCGCGCCGGCCTTACTGTGGCTACTAGAAACTTTAACATTACATGCGCAGCTCGCATTGTATTTCTGGTTGGACATCATTAGTCTTTCCAGCGGAGCTATGATGTTTTGAGGACAAAGACTGTGTCCCACTCTCAGCAAGTAGTTTTAAGCCCCTTCTATGTTCCAGGCACTGTGTGGCACTGAGGGTCCCCAGCATGACAGAGTCTGGCTGGGAGACAGGTGTAGACACAAATTGCACACAGACCGGGGCAGTCCCGGGAGAGTGGCGTGTTTGGCCTTCAGGGCAAAGGTCGGGGGGGCAGCCTCACCTCTCCGCCTGCCCCCACCCTCCCGGCGCCCGCGGGGGGCCTGCTCACCCTTCTCCTTGTTGAGCCACCGAATGAAGCGGCCGTAGCTGTGGGGCTTGAGCAGCAGCTCCTTGAGGAACTGCCACAGGTGGATGGGCTGCCCGGAGCAGGACGAGTCCACCTCGCTGTCGGTCCAGCTCTCCTCGCTGGTCGAGGCTGGCGGCCAGGGAGGGCGGTGAGTGGGAGCGGCGGGCACCCCACTGCTTGCCTCATGGCAGCTCCCCGCCCCCCAGGCGGCCCCTTCCCCCGCTCACCGCAGTAGTGGATCGCCCCAGGCGAGGCGCGCTCTTTCATCCAGGCCGCTGCGGGGCAAGAGAGGAGGTTGGGGACCCAGGAGAGGCCCAAGGGTGCAGGAGGGAGGGCATTTGGGTGGGACCATGGGGCTGCAGGGGCCCCTCTGCGGCTGGGGGTTCCCCTGTGGCCCTCTGCCTCCTCCAAGTTGGGAAAGCAAGCTGTTTACAAGCAGCTGCTTCCTGGAAGAAAATTCAGGGTGTCAGAGCGGGAAGGGGCCTTGGAGGCCCTGCACGCATCCCCTGTGTTCGGGGAGGCACCAGACATCGAGGCTCTTTGTGCCTCCCTCTCCTCACCTGTAAAATAGGGTGGGACAGCCCTCACAGGTCTCTCGGAGTTCAAGGTGGTGAAGTCTGCACTGCACCTCGCTCAGTGCCTGGCATCATATAAACAGGCTCCCTGGCCTCCAGCCGCCCGCGTCACCAAGTACTCCCTCCCCTCCGGCTCCCCGCCAGGCCCTCTCTGCCTCTCCCACCTCCACACCAGCCAGCTTCTGCCCATGTCGCCACTGGCCTCCCCTCAGTCTGGCACCGACCATCCCCTGGCAAGGGGCCTGGGCTGGGGCAGGGCACTGGTCCCTGCCGGGGTCATGGGAGTGGCCCCTGCCCCTGTGCATTTCAGCTCCTAGGGGCAGGGGCCGTGACTAGCTCACTGAGCAAGCACCACATCGCCAAAGTGCCCGGCCGTGCGCAGGGCACATGGTGGCGCCCAGTAGCCCGCTGTATACAGGCGGATGGGGAGGGAGCGAGAGCCAAGATACACCGCTGAGTGCGGAGCAGCGGGATATGCTGGTACTATTTATGTTTTCTTAAAAAAGGAGTAAAAACCACACACACATATATTGGCTTGAACATGCACAGACTTTCCCTGGAGAGGTACCCAAGAAACTGGTCACAGCTATTGCCTCCAGGGAGGATTGGAAGCTGGGGTCGGGAGCGGGTGGAGAAACTGTTCATAGTGTACTATTATTCACTCTGGTTTGTTTTTTGTTTTGTTTTAAGGCAGAGTCTCAATCTGTCGTCCTGGATAGAGTGCCGTGGCATCATCATAGCTCAGTGCAACCTCACACTCCTGGGCTCCAGCGATCCTACTGCCTCAGCCTCCAGAGGAGCTGGGACTACAGGCATGCGCCACCATGCCCAGCTAATTTTTCTATTTTTTGTAGAGACATTTTGTGTCTATTTTGTGTCTCGCTCTTGCTCAGGCTGGTCTTGCACTCCTGAGCTCAAGTGATCCTCCCGCCTCAGCCTCCCAGAGTGCTAGGATCACAGGCCTGAGCCACCGCGCCCAGCCTCACTATGGTCTTTTTTTAAACATGCACAATTTATGCCTCATTACTTCTTTAAGGAAAAACAAAGCAAAACAAGTGAAATTTGTTTTAAAAGGGAAGCAAAAGATTTCCCCGTATGTTTGGTTGCCCTCAGCTCTGAGGCCCGGTGCTGTCTGACTTCTACCCTTTAGCTGCCATGTGCTCTGTCCTAGCGTTCTGCGGCCTTGACTGGCCGGGAGCGGGCAGGGGTTGGGAGCTCACCAGGATCCAGGAGGCGGCCGCAGTGGGGCTGAGATTCAGAGCAGTGTCCGGCCTGGGGCGAGGGGCTGTCTCCCCAGTGGAGGGCCACTCCCCAGCTGGCACCCAGGCCTGGCCGTCCCCCTCAATATGCCTGGCTTGGAGCCTGAGGGGCCGCCCCGCCATGCCGTGTCCTACCTGATTTCCAGATGTCCAGGTGGGCGTGCAGCACGTCCCCGCCCAGGGGCGAGCGCTGGCGGAACTGCTCCTCCGACATGGCGCACAGCTCCTTGCCCCCCAGCTCCTGGAAGGCCTTGCCCACGGGCGGCAGCCGGTACTGGTGCTCTGTCCACAGGAGCCACTTCTGCACGTTGCCAGGGCTCCAGTCCACAGGGTCTGAGCAAGGGACACCCTGTCAGCTCAGGGGCTGCTTGAGGGCACTGCCCTAAATGTGCCTTCCCTGCTGTGGGGGCAGCCACGGTGCCTTGTGGCCTGGGACCACTCGCTCCTAGGAGCATGGCGAGGCCAGGCCTAGGCAGGGCCTTGGGGGGACTTGTGGAGATGGGTACCCAAGAAGAGAGGGGGATGAGCGGGAGGAGCCAGGACCCTGGAAACAAAGTTGGCTCAGGGCAGGGTAGCCTGGTGCACTTGCCCCCCCAGGCCTTGGGGCCTCCCGGGCCCCTGCAGCCCCTCCAAAGGACCTTTCCAGGTGGGCCCTGGAGAGGTGACACTAAGCCAGAAACACCTGAGCGTCTCCCCCAGATCCCGCTTGCCCTCCCAAACCCTTCAGGGAACAAGAGGAAAACCCAACAGGAATTATTCTTACAGCCCCAACACTCCCCCACCGCCTTACATTACGGATGAGGAAACTGAGGCACAGAGCGCTCCGTCTGCTTGTTCCACGCCTGACAAAGGGCCGGTGCAGAGCAGCAGCCCGGTGCACACGTGGGGAACACGAACGGCGGGGCGCGGGAGGGGGCATGGGCAACTGCGGCCGCAGAGGCCAGCGGAGGGCGCTGCTCTGCAGAGCCTGGCGGGCACACGGGCGCGGCCGGGCTGGTGGGGACGCTCACAGTGGGGCCTAGGTGAACAGTGTGGTCTAAGCCAGTGCCCCAGCTAGGTGACCCGCGGGCTGGGCTGCCCTCGTTTAACAAACTCATTTTTCTCCGTGAGGTCAAAGCAATTTGTTTCTGTCCCATTGTTCAGAGGGCGCACCCGTCCCGGCCAGGGTGGGAAAAGAGGCCGGTGGAGAACCTCCGGGGCGGGGCGGGCGTGGGCACTGGGAACTGGAGGACTGAGCCACTGGGGACGCCAGCGGGGGCCGTGGGGGCAGGGACTGGGCCTGAGGGATGCGTGAAGACCCCTCCTCCCAGCAGACGCCGAAGCCTGCGGGAAAGGGGCCAGGGCTTCCTGAAGCCGGAGAGAGGATGGCGGAACAGGGGACTGGAGACCCTCAGTCCCTCAGCCTGGAGCAGCAGCTCCAGAGCCACCCCCTAGGCCTGGCAGACACCACGTGCCCGGCCTCGGCATGTCCCCTCCTCATCACCAGACAGTGACACAGATATTTATTTATGATCTGTCTCCTTCCCTAGAATGTCGGCTCCATGAACATGGGGACTTTTGTGTTGTGGTCACCACTCAGTCTCCAAGTCCTAGAACAGGCCCTGGCATCTCCACAAGTGCTTCTGGTTGGATTCGTCCAACCGCAGTGCTTTGAGTGTGTTACGTTCAGAGTGCTCTGCAAAGAACAGGGGTGCAGGGACGGGCAGGACAAAACGAAATCCTCGCCCTGTGGAGTGTGCTCTCTGGTGGGGAGGCAGACAGTAAACAAGGTAAGTAAGTCAGGTGCGCAGCGTGGCAGACGCCAGGAAGTGCTGTGGGGAAGCAGTCGAGGGGGCAAGAGAAAGGGGATGGGCAGCAACGTCAGTTGGGGGTCAGGGAAGGCCTAATCCAGATGGTGCTGCTGGAGTCAAGACCCGAGGGAGGTGAGACAAGATATCTGGGGGAAGAGCCTTCTAGGATGAAGGAGAGGCAGTGCAAAGGTCCTGTGGTGAGTGCTGTGGGAACAGCGGAGGCTGGTGTGTCTGGAGCAGAGTGAGTGAGGGGAGAGTGGAGAGGAGTCCAAGGGGAGGTGGAGGGCAGGATGGTGTAGAGCTTGCATTCATATCACCCGGCACCAACCAAGTGGGGACAGTAGGCTGGCATAGTTGGGGCACAGAGATGGATCAAAACCTTCCCAGCCCAGGCTCACAGCTACCATGCTATGGGCTGTGTGTGTGGAGGTGCCAGCAACCCCGGGGCTGGGCAGAGGTGGCCAGAGTCCATCCAGCAGTGCCTCAACCCACGCCAGCGACCTCAGCCCTGTCTGTGACCCCCTATGGAGGCGGCGTGGGGACAGGGCTCACCTGCGGTGATGTTGAGCAGTTTGCAGGCTGTCTCGATGTCCTTGAGCACTTCACCCACCACCATGGACTGCACCTGCTCCAGCGAGTGCTCCTCCAGGGTCAGCCCACCTGGCACCAAGTCCAGGCTGCCCCCCGGGGCTTGGCTGTCAATGACCGGGCACTGCTCGGGCTCCTCGGGCCGCTGCTCCCGCGTGCTGGCCCCAGGGCCCTTGGCGGCCCAGCCGCTGTCCTCGGGGTACAGCATGTCAAAGTAGGAGAGGTAGAAGGCAGACAGGCCCTGCTCAGGCGTGGCGGGAGGGCTGGGGCTCCAGTCCCGTCTCTCGGGACCCGCCGCCCCTGCCGCCTTCTCCAAGTCTGTCCTGGATGCCGTGTCAGGGGCCAGCAGGAGGCGGCCGGGGGGCACGCTGCTCAGGCCTGGGCTGGCACTGCCCATGCCACTGCTGCTCGGGCTGGCGGCTGCGTCCACGGAAAGGAAAGAGGAAAGAGAGTCAGGTCTGACTGCTTCCCCGTCCCCGTGGGGCCACTAAGCTGGTTACAGGGATGAGGCGCCCAGTGGGCCGTGGGCTGGGCCCGGGAGAGCTGGGGGCTTCTGGGTCATTGGGCAGCTCGGGCAGGGCCGGGCAGACAGGCTTCTGGCTGGGAAGGAAAGGGAGGTGGGGGCGGGGACTGTAAATAGATAGCTCCCTCGCTCCCCAGGGAAGCGGGTTGGCTGGGAGCAGCAAATCTTGAGGCAGGCAATGTGGTTAAGGCAATCTTCTGAGGTTCTTGACCTCATCAGTCCTCACAATGGAGGCATGATAGCCCCATTTGGCGGATAAGCAAACTGAGGCCTGGACAAGGAGCCCTTCATGTCCAAATCCTTCCTACTAACCTAACCTAAATCTTTCCTACTGCAGCAAAGCTTTTCTTTTATTCTACCCTTGGCAGAGACAGACATGGCAGTGGAAGGGAGAAGGCTGCCATCATCTTCACCAGCAGGGGAGAGAAGAATGGAACAAGGGGGCGTGGGGTGGGGAGTCGGCCAGCCCCGCCCCTCCTACAGGGCCATCTGGGGATGTGAGTAAAGTCCCAAAGTAACACCCTTGAGTGGGCCCCTGAGAAGCAACTGACAGGCACGTGCCCGCCAGGGCTGTTTCCCGGTTCCCACCCGCCTCCCCATCCTGTGAAAGGCGCTGCCCTGGGGCCCTCCCAGCTCCTGGGACCTCTCCTCTCCCCTTGCGCCCTGCGGAACGCGCAGCTGCTGGACGGGCTGCCCGCGTGCCCGCTTTCCTGGGGGCAGCAGAGGTGGTGAGGAGGGGCGGGCTCCGGGGAGCAGCCGAGACCCGCAGCCGCTCAGCCGCCTGCTGCTCCCGCTGCCCGGGCCCTCCAGGGCGCCACTCAGCGCCAGTCAGCGCAGTCGGGGTCCTGGCTGCCCGCCGATCGCCCGGGCCCTTCGCCCTGAACCCCGATCAAGGGGCACAGTGTGGGAGGGGCAGGCAACTTGAGAGATGTACCCGCGCCCGGACCCTGGGCTTTCCAGGCTGCTCAGTGATTTGGGGGCCTGAGACTCAAGAATGACCAAGGCAGAGTGGAGGATTACAGCAGACGCCTGCTGCCAATGAACAGGAAACAACCGAGACAGGAGGAGAGGAGCAGATAAACCTGTTAAGGGCAAGTGAATCGTGTCCTTTCTCAAGGGTATTTGTATTTGAGAGCAGAGTCCTCAAACTCGGTGCCTAGACCAGCAGCACCAACACCGGGAACTTGCTAGAACGCCCGTTCCCAGGCTCTCTCCGGAGCCACGAAGCAGAAGCTCTGGGGGGAGGCCCAGCAGTATGTCTCAGAGGCTGCCGGGCGACCGGAGGCTGTTCAAACTGCAGACCTGCTGCTCTGAAGGCGTCTGGCCAGGAGGTGGGGGAGGCTTTCACCAAAGGACTGGTAGCCTCTCTAGCCGCAGCGGCACCTACTGCGCCACACTGGGTCACTGGAGAGTGGGGCTCCCTGGCCCATCTCCAGTTGCCCTGTGGGACCGACCTGCTCAGCCGTGGTGTGCAGCTGGCTCTTACCTGTGCAGGTGCGACAAGGGAAAGAACCCAGTCTGATACCTCCGGCTTCTCTGGGGCTGCGGCTAGCCCATCTGACACCTTTGTACAACTTAGAAAATGCCCCCCTTCCTCTCTGGGTAGCATAGCTTGGCAAATGGAGCCCAGGTAGAATTTCAGCTCCTCTGCCCACCCCCCTTGTGTAGCGCCCAACTCTCCCAACCTTACATGGCAGCCCTGCAGTTTCCTGCGGCGAAGAGAATGCCAGCAAGAGAGAAGGGTGTTCCCTTTGATTTCAACTCTTCCTTTCAAGGGCTCCTTTAAGTGACAGGGAAGAAAAGGTCAGGGTGAGGTGGGGTGGGCAGAGACTGGGGGGGCCGTGGCTGCGAGGGATGGAGGGCAGGTCTGGAATCGTTTCAAGTCCTTCTGTGCAAACACCAGTGTGTGCTGTGGGCCCTCGTTATTTACCTAGGCAGAGCCAGCAGCTCACTCTGCCCCTGCGTCCCCACCCTGGCCAGTGTCCACACCCTACCCCGCGGGTGCTCCACCCCCGGGGACCCCCCCTTGGTTCCCCACTCCTCCTTCATCACCCCTGCTTGGCTCCCGCCCCGTCCACATCCCCAGAACCCCTGTGCCTGCCACGTTAGGGCAGTCTCTGCCAACACCCTGGGCCACGTGCCAGGGAGACAGAAGCTTTTCCAAGAGGCAAGAGAGCTCGCTTCCTCCGTGGCCTCCTGTGTGCTTGGCCTCAGCCACAGGCAGGGTGGGAGGCAGTGGCTGTTTCGGGCAGGACTGTGCGAGGGGTCGGTGGGGGTAAACCGGCCGGCGAGTGGCGGCATTGCCAGGTCGGATGTAATGACGCATCCTTGGAACATTTGTCGAGGGAACCGTGAAGCCCTCGCATCCGTCCCCTCCCCAGAGAGAGGTGGCTCGGGCCTTATTCTCACTGCCGAAGGGAAGTCAGGGTGCGGAGAGTGGATGCCCTGCACCCAGGCCTTCTGACGCCTGCACCAAGGCTCCCCCGCCAGTACGGAAGCCCTGCTTCCCTGCGCCCCACATCTCAGCCGCCCTCTCCGTATCCCCAAATGCCAAAGAACCTGCTCTCCACCAAGCCTTGGTCCTGGCGAAAAAACCAAGTTAATGATTAACTGTGCGGCAGAGGAAAGGCCTGGCTTTCTGCAGGTGAGGGTGCTCGGGAGGGCTTTGGCCCCAGGCAGCCCAGGTGGGGGGAGGAGAGGCTCGGATGGATGGGAGCCAGGGGCCAGAGTGTCCAGCCTGCAACTCAGGCCCCTCCTCAGGATCCTGGCCGGACTCGGGAGGAAGAAGAGGGAACTGCACAGGGAGCCACTCCCATGCCCCGTGCCCAGGGCAACCACCCACATCACCCCTTTTACCATCACAGCCTGGGGTCGTGGACTCCCCAGCCCCGTTCTGTAGATGCAGATGGCGAGGCCAGGGACTCCGTGCTTGCCCAGGCTCCCACCTGCCAGGCGAGGGCTCTGATCATTGGCCACATGTTGTCTTCTGGCCAGTCCCATCTTCCTGGGGGTTCTGCCACCTCCTGATTAGGCTCCTTGATCCTCCAAAGTCCCTGCCCACGTCCTGGCTGCTCGTTCACCCCACTGTCAAGCTCATTTCCCTCCAGCACTCTTTCATCAAACGCCTCTGTGCTCAAGAACCTCCCATGGCTCTCCATTGCCTGCCCCGCCCCATCCCAGTGGCTCCTGCCCACCTCTGAGCCCACCTCCCACCCCGCCCAGATAATGGGAGCTGGAAGCGGCCGTATGTTACGTGATTGTCTCATAGGTGGGAACAGGGAGGCCCCGCGTAGGGAGGGGGTTCAAGCTCTGGTTAGTGGCAGTGCCTGGACCAGCACCAGGGATTGACATGGACCCAGTGCCCAGGCTCTAATGCGAACTCACTTCACACTGGGCCCTGTGCTGTGGGCACGGCGTGGCTATTTTCTCTCGTGTTGCTGTCCCTGCCCAGGATGCCCCTTTCTTCTCACCACAGTTAGTCCAGAGCCCTCCTCCCTGTGCCACGTCATGCATCCCGTGAGCAGCCCCACGGGTGCCCACCTGCCCAGGGGACACTCGTGCACTGGGGAAGCTGGGGCCCAAAGCATGGCAGGGAGGTGCCACGGTCACACAGTGGAGCCAGTGCCAGACCAAGGGCCCTTGACACTCAGACACTTCATACTGCTGGGGGCCTGGGACAAGCCAGGTACCTGCCAGGTCCAGGTCCCCTGGACGGCAGGCCCAGTCCTGCCCATGGCCTCTGCCGGCGGGCCCAGGCTGCCGTCTCCTGAGCGATGCCCACAGTTCCCAAACCTCGAGTTGATCTCTCCTGGATTAAGCCACGTGTCTGGATTAAGGCTCAGCGTGTCCTGGCTCCCTCCGGCCCTGGCTCCCACTCCAGACAAAGGAAATTCGGTAACAGCTGGTGGAGGCCATGACCCAGAGACAGAACCAGATCGGCGGGGTGGCGGCCAGGAGGATTAGCCACCCCTTCTCTCAGCACCCCCGTTCCTCCAGGAAGGCAGATTAAGGAAAGAGGGCAGAGGGACCCAAAGCAAGAGATTCAGCTCCGCTTTCTCTGCCGCTGCCCTGCCTGCCCTCGCCCCTTGCAGCCAGGGATGTCCCCCGGGCCCCTGCCTCCCAGGTTCTCATCTCCTGCCACCAACTGGCACCAGCGAAAGAGCCCGATAGCTCCCGAAACCACAGGTCCAGGGAGTGGAGTCGCCTGCGAGGTCTTTACTAAGGCCCAGGCTGTTGGGGTTGCAGCCAGTTTTCCACAACCTGCCTGGTCCAGGCTCCCGGGTCCTCCATCCTGGCGGGGGGGGGGGGGGGGCTGTGGGGGAAACGTGCCCTGGCTGCGCCCGATCCTGAGAGCCAGCCCAGCCCTCCAGAGCCAGGCCCACTGAGCAGCGCTGAGGGGACGAAGCCAGCGCCTGGCCCTGCTTGCCCCTAGCTGGCCCATTGCAGCAGCAGGAGCTGTGACGGGGACAGGCGGCCTCCCACTTCCCCACAGCGGCCACTGCACTGACCCTCAGCCCTCCCTCTCTGCATCCGTGCAAACCCCTGGCCCCCTTTAATGAGCCGGAGTGGGAGCTGTGACTGTGGGCCAAGGACCTAGCCAGGAACCAGGCAGGGTGGGTAGGGGCCACCTGGGTCTGCCCCCGTCAGCTGGTCAGCAGCTGGGAGAGGAGCCTAGGCCACGGGAGTCCCAGGCCATGGGCCTGACCTGGCCGTGCGGCAGTGTGTCTGGCTTCCCTGAATGCCCTGGCCTCCTCAGGCCCCGGCCTCGCCGTCTCTCTCCACTCCACAGCCTGCCCTGCTCCCCTGACGCCGCCACCGCCCACGGAGCCCGGCAACCTCGCTTCACGCTGCTGCGCACACCAGCCGGGCCCCAGGGCCGTGCTCGGGCCTCCTCCTCATGCCCAGAGTGCTGTCCTCCCCGCCGGACAGACCTCGCTGTGGCCCAGGAGGTGGTCTCAGGCTGGCCACCATCGCTGGGCAGCTCCAGTGCACTCTCCAGCCGCCCGCTGTGGCTGTCCCCATGCACCTGCTGCCCGCCTGCTGCCCGCAGGGTTTCCCAGGGCAGAGGGGAGGGAGGTGGACCCCGGGGGCGGCTGAGGGCCCTTGCCTGTCCTGGAATCTGCGTGAGAGTAGCAGGGTTTCTTCTGGACCCCTGGCTTCCCTGCTGCTCAGGGCACAGGCCTGTCCAGGCCACTCGCCCGACTTGTGGGAGCCTGGCCCTGTGGGAGGTTCGGCCTGGGCAGCAGGCGTGGCCGGGCGGCTGTGTGGGCCGGGACGCAGGGAGCCGGGGCAGGGGCAGGGGCAGGAGGATGGGGCACAGGAAACAGAGGGGCAGGGGCACCAAGGAGCCCTGGTGTGGTCTGTTCTTCCCGCGGGTCCCACAGGCAGCCAGCAGCCCACGGCACACCTGTGCCAGCGAAGTCCCCTTCGCACCCCGCTGCGTGGCGTCTCGGGCATCTGCACACACACCCTGTCTGACACCACTTCCAACTCTCTGGGGAAAGGGGGAGGTCAAACTGAATAAACTGCTTTGCTGGGCCCTCCCAGCCAGCCCCTGCGCAGCCAGTATCATTCTTGCCTCACAGACAAAGGCACTGTGACCTGCACGTGTCCACATGAGACTGAGCAGGGACTCGAACCCAGACTCAGCTCCACCCTCTTTTCAGATGTGCTGGTAGGTCTGACACCTTCTGACCCCTACAGTCACCCCTACCCACCATCCTTTGCCTCTGTTCAGGCCACCTGCCACCCCAGCCCCTGAGAACCACAGCTCCACAGGGGTCATGCTGGTGGGGCCTTGGTGAAATGGGTGCCACCAGCCTGGAGGTACAGGGGCCCAGCTCAGCCCCAAACGTACCCTCATATTCGAGACGGCTCCAAACGGGAGACCTGGCCTGGAAAGAACTTGAGGCCTCAGCTTCTGGAGCTGTCCTGCCTTGTCCTGTCCCACCGACTGTGAACCCTGACAAGTCCCTCGACCCTCCGGGCCTCAGTCTCCTGCTCCTCGCCAGGGGCCGAGTCACCCCCCCAAGACTTTTCCAGCTGCACTGTCTGGATTCTGTGATGCACGGGCCTCATCTTTCCCTCAGCCTGACTGGACCGGTTAGGAGGGTGGCAGAGACGGAGGCGGACACACCTGGGCCCCTCGCAGGCACAGGCACAGCTGAAGGGCGACGGGCGGGATGCGGGTGTGGCCGGGCGTCCCCCACTGTCCCTGGAGTTGGTGTCCAGAGGCTCTGAAAGACGCGGCCCACCCTTCTGGCCAAGCAGGCCGACCCCAGGCTGTCCCTCCCCTCACTAACTGCCCGTCAGGCCTGGCCCCGCCCCAGCCCCTCCAGACAGCAGGCCCCCCAGCCAACATGGGCCGGGGCTTGGGGTGAGCGATGCGGGGGGGGGGGGGGGAACACAATTCTGCCTCACTTTTGGGCTTTTCCAGAAATTGCTGTTCACTTCTTCACCCAGCCCTGGTTGAGCGCACCGTGAGCAAGGGTGTCTCACTTCAGGCAGGCCTTTGCCCTCCTGGGACCGCCCACCCGCCGGGCCGGCCGCCTGCACACCCCAGCTTGGTGCTGCAGCCGTGTCCACACGGCCGGCCTGCTCCCTGCCCCTCACGCTCCTGCTCCTCCGCCCCTGCCCTCCTCCCGCACCTGTGCTCGCCTCCCGGCACTTGCTGCAGGACAGGAGCTGCGAGGTTTCGTGGGTGCCGCTCTCCACGGCCTGGCACCAGCTTGGCAGCCAGGTCCTCGAAGGCGCAAGAGCACACGGATTCCACTCGGGCTGCTGGCTGGGGCACCTTGGCTGACCCTCTTGGCCTCAGTCTCCTCGTCAGTGAAATGGGGGCTCATAAAGACGGTTGTGTCTCTGGGATTTGAAGTCACCAGGCAGGACAGTGACGTGGGAAGGCCTTAGGACCTCGGAGAGGGCTGCGTACAGCGGTCACTGCTGCCTCTGTCCTTGCCCGCGCCCGTCCCCGCAGGCGCACAGACCAGCGAGGGTGGACGCGCTCCATCAATCCTGCTGGTGAGTCTGCAAAACCCCAACAGGCTGGGGGGCAACATGTGCCTTATGCCCCAATCCTAGGGCCAGAGCACACCTCCAGGCTTGGAAAAGGGGTGTCTGGACTAAGTGAAGGCACTCTGACTCTATGGTGACAAAAGCCCAGAATAACCTGTCCTGAGAAGCTAAGAACAGAAATTGCTTCTAGAGATGTTGAGATGGCCGGGCGGGGGGGGGGGGGGTTATTAGAGGATTAGGGGGGCCCATTCCCATCAGTGCGGGGGCAGCAGAGACACAGGCCCCTCTTCTGTCCTGGCGTGGGCTTGCAGGTGGCTAGACGTGGGGGATGGGAGGGCCTGGCCCCAGCAGGCCTCGGGACAACTTGCTGCCCTGGGAGCAGAGAGGCCTCCCCAGTCTCACTGCTGGGACCCTAGCCTGGGCGGTCACCGGGCCACCCCTCCCCTAGCCCAGAGCTAGAGGCAGAGGGAGAAGTGCCTCGATTCTGGCGATGCCCAGAGAGACCTCGCTGCCCCCTTCTATGGTCCTGAGTAGGCCCTGGTCCCATCTGGCCCCAGCAGTCACACTGGCTGGGGAGGAGGAGGAGGCTCCCTCCCACCCCCACCCCCACCCCAGCCACAGCCACTGAAAGGCGAGAGAGGAGAATCTGGCAGGGGGCCTCCCAGGCAGAGAACATGCAAACTAGCCGGAGAAGGAGCCCGGCATTAAATGTCAGGAAGAGCCCAGGGCAACTCGGCTTGTGTAAAGTTTGCTTTGGGAAGAGTTGCTCCACCTGACAGGCCACTCGCTTGGCTGGGGGCTCAGGGTGGGGATGAAGTGGGGTGGGGGTGGGGTAAGGGGAGGGTCCCAGACCAGGTTTGAGCCCTGACTCTCTGCCCTCTAGCTCTGGGACTGGGACAAGTGACTCAGCCACCTCTGAGACTAGATGGGACAACTGAGGGCGGACAACAAGGGCGGTTGAAGGGTTGCGAAGATGCAGATGGAGGGTGAATGGAAATTCCTCATGGATTAGGATGGGTTGAGCAGAGGAGAGCATGGGCCGGGACGAGGCAGGAGAGAGGCAGCGGGGTGAGCAATGAGGGAGACAGGGAAGAAGCAGGCTGAAGCGTGGAGTCTGGGGGAGAGCTGAGGGCGGCGGGGAGGGAGGCTCGCGGCCCTTGCCCTGGGGCCCTCCCGCTTTCCAGCCTCACTCGCCCTCCCTGCCCTCTTAAGGAGCCAGAGCCAGGAATCCCGCCCGCCCACCCCCCACTGCCTCGGAGACGGGCTGGCAAATCCTGCCGGCCTGCCTCTAACCGACTCCGCAGCCTTCCAGCCCCTGCCCCAGGTTGTCTCTCCATGAAGCCGCCTTTGACACCTTGTGTAACCTTCTCATTTCGCATTCAGTGCAAGCGCAGTGAGGCGTGGCCTGCCCGAGGTTACAGGGCACGGGCCGTGGGCCACCACCCTCCTTTCTTGTGGTGCACCCAGAGGGGCTTGCCAAGTCGTTTAGCACAGTCATGCTCCAGTTGTTTCAGGGCTACAAACTGCACTGCAACGATCGGTGGGAAAAAGTGGGTCCTCCTGGTTCTTTTACTTCTGGCAGGGTCACAGTTTCTGAGCACTGACTGAGCACCTAGTGGGTGCAGCCCTATTCCCACAGGCTTGGTTGGCAGAGAAGCCCGAAGTCAGAGGGTCCTTGCAATAATCACAGTGTTTCATAACTTGTCCAGCACAGTAACAGATCTGTAGGGCCTGGGTTTTCAGCTCGGAACCCTCTGTGGTGCTGGGCACAGAGGAGACGCTTGTTCACTCGCCGTCGGGCTCTCCGAGGGCAGGGCGGTCCCCATCCAGCCCAAGACCATCTCCACACACCTCGGCCTTCCTGGGAGCTCTGAGGATGCCCCTGCTCTATTGTCCGTGCATTTGGGGTGGTGGGACTCCGGGCGTCCCGGGCTCTGGCTCCTTGTGCAGGCGGGTGGGGGCGAGCTCTGCTCCATGGGCTGGTTGAGCCGAGCCTGGGCCCACGCGTCTGGTGGGGCGTCTCCTCCCATCCCTGCCTGCCGCCTTGGGCCTGGGGCGGCTTGGATGCCTGTTTGCTTTGTTACTCAGCGGAGCAGCTGGCGCTGGGGAGATGCTGCTTTATTGGGGGTTGCTGTGAGCTGTTTACTGGGGAGGTGGGGGCAGGAAATGAGGCCAAGCCCCAGCCCTGGCCAGGGAGGAGGGGAAAGGCCATGACCATCATAAAGGAGACAGACCTCTCTCTCGGGGCACGGGCACGTGGCCTGGGTGGGGGCGCCGGGGAGCTCCAGCTGGCAGGGTGAGGTGAGGGATCTGGGCCGGCTCAGTGTGCCTGCCCACCCCGACGAGCACTCGCACACACCTTGGCCAGCCTCGGGGGCACCCCAGTCACCCAGGCCCTTCGGCTTCCCACCCCGTCGTCCCCATCACCCACTTCTGTCCATCAGGAATCGGCAAATCTTAGAAACGAGCACCTTCAAGTGATCCCCACTCTTGCTTTCCTTGTGTGCCCAGAGCGGGCCCCATAGGCCTCAGCGTCCCCTGCTGTCCAAGTGCTCAGGGGCTTTGCTCGGCAGTGACCCCAGACCACTGGTTCCTGTGCCCACCACTGCCTGGCCTGCCCCGGGCTCTGGGCCTGTCTGCTCCATCCCAGACCCTGGGGCGGGCCCTGAGCAAGGTTCCAGTGAGCCCCTGCCCACTGGTGGCCCAGCACCCGGGAGCCCCTTCCCTTGGTATAGCAGCTGGGACTGGCAGCAGCAGAAGGGCCACTTGTGTTCCACGGGCCAGGCAGAAGTGGCTGGGCCTCGGGGGCCGGCTCGGCGCGGAGCTGCGATGTGGGCTTACTGCTCCCAAGGGGCTCACTCCACCTCCGGGATTGGTCTGGGGAGGCAGGTTGGGCAGCACTTGGAGAGGGACAGGGGATTCTGAGGGTGAAGGGACCCAGATCACAGGGTCACTGATGCCTGAGAAAGGAGCTCTGAGCTTGCAAAATGTGCTTCCAAGTCCTGCTTGCAGTCGCCTACCACCCCGCAGCTGGCAGGGAAAGGCCCCGTGGCAGGGCACTCTGCCTCCGCGAGACTTACCCGTCAGCTGCCTGGTGCCCAAGGAGTTGTCCGCTGCAGCACCCGCCTCGGGGGCCAGGAGGAGCTGTGGGCAGCGTGGGCCACTGCGGCGTCTCAGCCAGGCATCCGGGAAGCCGGTGGGACCAGGGGCCAGCAGGGCTGGGGGCAGAGGTAGCACTCGGGCCGGCCGCTGGTGGCCCTCTGAGGTCTCAGGGCTACGAGCCTGTAGGGAGCCCTCTACTCTGGGCTGGGCTACCTGCTGGCACCGGGGCAAGACCCAAGCCGAGGGCTTGCAGGGTCAATGGCAGGCTTGGGCACCGGGTCTGCGGAGCAGCGTGGACGCGGGCGCAGCGCAGGAATGCGCTGGGAGGAAGTCGGCAGCTGCGAGATGAAGACTTGGCCGGGGCCGGTTTCCCATTATAAGTAATCCTTCCTTATTTACCTGAACAAATACACTCCTTGCTTACCTCAGACCACAGGCGGGCTCCCGGTTAACCCTTGCAGGCCCCGCCTTGCGGGGGGTGCGCCCTGCCAGCCAGGGCCTCCTTCGCTCCCGCGTCCATTAGCTGAGGGACAGCTACTGCGCTCGAACTGCATGCGAGGCACAGGGGACACACGGAGTGGGACTAGGGCCGGGCTCTCAGATGGATCAGCGGGGGCCAAGAACAACCAACCGCAGTGGAAATCGGGGCCACCCGTGCCCGACGGAGGGCTGCAGGGGCCTGAGGGTGGGTGCCGGCTGGGGAAGGTGGAGCGGACCTCCTGGAGGAGGTACTGTCTGGCTGCCCAAGCCAGGGCCAGAGGGAGGCTTCGAGAGCCCTGGGGAGGGGCCCGAGGCTTGTGGGCTCACCCTGTCTGGTAGGAGCTATGTTCTGTGTCACACGTGGAGGCTCACTTCCCCAGGCCCAGGGCGGGGCCAGCCTGCTCCCCACAACCTGGAGGGCAAAGGCAGGAGGCCATGCAACATGAAGGACCCGCCCTAGCCTCCTCCACCCCCCAGCCCAGGGAGGGCCACGCAGCCAGGTTCTTGGTTTCCTCCTGCTCCTGCCAGGGTGGGTCCAGGGATGTCCCTGGAGGCTGGGTCTTCCTTCCTCAGGATCCTCTCCAAAGGGAGCCAGGCACCTACTTCCCCCATCCTGCCAGGCGTGGGAGTTTCGGATAATATCGATTATTATTCTCTAGTTTCACAAGTAATTGTGTAACTGCCCACAACATGATCACTTCAGAAAGACCCAAGGGCTTCAGAACTGTTCCCCTCACCTTGACTGATACCCAAATTCTCCAACAAAAGGTTGCACTTCGCGCACCTAGAGAGCCCGTGCTTGGCTGCCATTGTCACTGGCACCTTGCTGAGGATGACTTATCAGAGTCATCCCCCAGAGAGGGCTGAGGTAGGATGGAGTGGCGGTTTAGGGGGTAATATAAAGCCCTAAAATGGCTACAATTGACCACTCCTAGCCCCCAGTGGTCCAGGCCTCCAGGGCCGATAAAAAGAAAGACCCATACATTTCCAGGTGGACTCCTTCCCCCAGGATGCCTTTCAGTGCCCTACCCCCTGCAGCCAGGCCCCCTCCGCTCCATCGTCACAGAAGCCTGGCTCGTATCCCAACACTGTGATGCATTAATGCTGGCCGCTGCCTCAAAATCACCCACCCTACACCAGGCACCGTCCGGCACTCATCAGGAGCTCGGGTGTTAGCCATACCGTAAGTGCTAGAACGCGGGCAAGGACAAGAGTTCCTAATAAATGCTCATTGAGTGGATGGGGTGACAGCGATAGCTAGTTACCCTCAGTGTTCACTCTCCCCTTTGCCTCGGTAACCAAGCCCCTGATGTTTAGTTGGGCACATGGCTACGTAGAACTAAGACTGTCTCAGCCTCCCCTTGTAGGTAGATGTGACTACGAGACCAAGCAGAAGTGTCATGTGCCAAGGTATCTAGGGATCTTTCTTAAAAGTAAGCGGGCATGTACCATTTGCCCACTTCTTTATCTTCCTTCCATCTTCCTGGCTGGAGTGCAGCGATGGTAGCTGGCATTCTAGCCGTCACCTTAGACCACAAGGCCAGGATGGGCGGGCAGTGAGCTGGAAGGAGCCTGCGTCTCTCAGGATTGTATAAAACCTCCGTGCCAGCTCCATACTGCCTGCCTCAGGACTTTTGCAAAAGAAATAGGCTTTTCCCTTTAGTTAAAAGTGGGGTCTCTATTATTCAAAGCCAAACCTGGTTCCACCTGAAATAGATAAGAACATGGACAGACACAGGAAGAAAGAACAATCTTGCAGCCAGAGGGGACATCTCACTGCTGGGTGGCATTAGGAAGGGCCAGGTCACACCATAGACGACCCTGACCTTGGGAAGGGTGCCCCTTGAATGCTGGCACCCTCACCCAGCATCCAAGGGAGCACGTCTATGTCACGGGAGTCTCAGGGATGAGTAGGCCTGAATGGATGGGCCAGGCTAAGCCGTGCTGGATGTGGACAGTGACACTACCTGCCCAAGCCTGGAGCAGAGAAACAAAGGTCTACCAAGAGGGAGAAGGACAGCACTCCTCCCTCCGCTCAGCTGGGGCTCCCATGGGCCCCTCCCTTGAGAGGCTTCTTGGGTGGATATCAGTGGTTGGGCCCAAGGTGGGTTTGGCACCCACCAAGGCAACCCTGGTGGGCTACAGGGGAAAGAATGGCCAGCTAGGACCCGTCCTTAACCCAAGAGAGAATTCCTGGGCAACACAACCCCTCAACCCTACGATCCACCCAGCATGGTGCCGTGGCACTGTGCCAAGTACGTGTCCTGGCTTTGTCAACTTCCAGCTTTGCGACTTGGGGCCAGTGTGTGAAACCTGCTGAGCAGTCCCCTCCCCCACCCAGAGAACTGTGGGAGCTACTAGAGGAGGGAGGAGAATGCTGGTGCAAGTGTCTGCGAGCCCAGCTGCCCTGTTCCGAGGCCTTGCTGAACCGCCGCAGCCACGTCCGACACATGTCATCCTACTTCTCGCCACGTCCGACACACGTCATCCTACTTCTCACAGCCACGCTTCCAGGCAGACCTTGCTATGTCCATTTGTCAGGTGAAGAAACAGGCCTGAACATTTAAGACATCATGCCCAAGGTCGTAGCTGGGAAGCAGATCCAGACTCAAACCTGCAATTCCCCTGACTCCCCCAGGCCTAACAGGACACTGTCCCCGCAGGGACAAGTCCCAGGTCCCTGGAAAAGGTCACTGGGTTCACTAAACATCCTGCCTCCTGCCCTCAGCTGCCCCTGGTCTCCTGTCTAATCCTCTGGCTGGCTCCCAGCAGGCGAAATGTGCCCTCCGGCTCGCCCCCACCCGGACCCCGCCCCAGCCCCACATCCAGCCCTTCCAGCCCCGGGTCCAGCACACAACTCAAGCTGGCCCGAGGTGACTCTGTCCTGGAACTTTTCTCCAACCCACGGAGATAACACCCTCTCCCGGAGGGCGTTCTCAGGGGCTGCCACGGGGAAAACATGCACAGCTCAGAGAGGGAGCCTGCGGGAGCGGGTCACTTCCTGACATTGTGTGAGGACCCCTGGATGAACCAGTAACTCCCCTTTTTCGTTGTACAAATAGATTTGAGTCGAGTTTCTCCCATTTTTGATTGCAAGAACCCCCATCCTTGGGAGCCTGTTTCAAAAGCGCTGTCCTCCAGAAAGCCTCCCCTTGCCCCCAGGCCTTGTGGGCCGCACATGTCCCAAGTCCTTGCTCTATTTTTCTTCCCGGGATTCTAACTCCTTGGGGCAGGCCCCAGCAGCGCCAGCCCCGTCCACAGGGCGCGGTTTCTGAAGCGGCCGGCCTGGGCTCCCTCCCCCGCCACGCTATCCTCCCTGGCCACCAGCCCATCGGAGCTGGTGTCACGAGCCCAGGTCAGCGTGTGCGCAGCACAGCCATTTCCCAGCAGTGTGAGCACGAGCGGTCTCGGGTGCTGGGGGCTCCCTCGCCCCGTCTGCGGATGGAGATGACAACACTTGCCCTCTGACCTCGTGGTGAGCATTGTGATGAGCAAACGTCGGTTGAGGATGGACGTGCACGCACTGTGGAAAGGGCAGTCTGTCTGTCAGTCTGTCGGTGAGTCAGATTCCTGTCTTCCTAGCTTTCTTTCTGCCTCCACCTCCCTGCACCCCCATCCTCCCTGCGCCCTGCCCTCTGAGAAGCTACTACCTGGAGTTGGTGGCAGAGACAAGGCTGGGACCCATGCCAGCCACAGAGGTGCCAGGCTGCCAGTTGGATCCCCACTGACACAGGCTCTGCCCCAGTCCCAGGTCCAGCTACAAGAAGGTAGGATAGCGGGGGAAGGGCTACCCCGCTAAGGTGTGAAGAGCCTGGGGCGGGTCACCCAGGTGGGACCATGGGTGGCACGGCAGGCAGGAAGCCTGGCTTGTGGGACCCTAGAGACCATCCAGCTGCTGTGGTACAAAGACTTTGAGACCAGAGAGGCTAGGGAACAGGCCTAAGGACACACAGCAGGGCTGGGATCTCAATCCAGACCCCAATCTGTGCTCATGTGTGGCATGTGCTATCTCATCTAAACCTAACAGGTCCACCACCTGAGGGGTTCACTGCCCATTTCAGTCACAGATGAGAAAACAGAGGCCCATTAACTTCCTTAAAGTCAAGCCTAAAGAGTGGCAGAGGCGGGATTCGGGCTGGGTCTGTTGGAACCTCTTTCTAGGACACAATGTGCAGCTGGACGGTGACAGGGGACCAGGAATAGTAGCCCAGGGGGGTGGCTGTGTCCTCAGGGGCCAGAGAAGGAGGCATTTCCAGCAACTGGAGGGTGCCAGGGACCCCGGGCACACCTGGCCAAGACACGTTGCTCTGCCAGGACTAGCACTTGCTCTGCCGGGCCTGCGCGGGCAGCGTGGGCAGGGTGGCCAGGCACAGCGGCCCGCCCGCCCTGGAGGAGAGTCTGTGGCCTACTGGCCCGATCACCTGGTGCCTCTCTGCCTCAGAGGACCAATGACCCCCAGTGTCCCTCCCAAGGGAGCCATCGGTGGGCTCACTGGCTTCATGAACGCCTGCTATGTGCCGGGAGCCACAGCGCACCCCTGACCCTGTCATTCTGGGTGGGAGGGCAAGGACCTGCTTCTCCAGCCCTGGGTCTCGCTGTCAGAGGACCTGCGCTTCCCCACAGGCC
>VSMD01067450.1:0-54205 GCA_008750895.1 Mirza zaza
GGGCCTGTCTAAACTTCAGGCATGCGTGTCGCTTATGTGCTTGTGCTAGGGCCGAAGTCGGCAGGGCAGGCTGTCAGGACGGGATGGTGGAGGAAGAGCAGGAGTGAGCAGGAACAAACTGGGACCAGCAGGCGAGGAAGGCTGGAATCGCTGCTCCTCTCAAACCACCACCAAGCCCCCAACTGTGATGCAGCAGGTACAGCAGGTGTTGTGGCCACTTGCAGAACGGGGGATGAACACAGACAAAACACACAGACACAAAAGACGGTACACGACTGCAGCGCTTAAAGCACCAGTCGTTTTATTTTTATACTGTTCAATTTGGCAAGCGTCCCATAGCTATTTTCTCAGCTACTGTCTGGTACGTGACTTCCCACGGGCCAACAGCACCTGTTCCTCCAGACATAGCACAGGAGATGCCCTTCAACGTCTGATACCATTTGCGGATAACAAGACGCCTGGCTTGGTTGCATGGCACAAGGGAGGAAGATGTTTGCGTCCTGTCCTTCAATGTCTGGCACCGCATGCGGATAACAGACAACCTTGGCTCGCGTGCGAGACCACAGGTCCTCGGCCGTTTGCCCGGAGGGACGGTTCTCTCTGCTGGTCAACAAGTCACGTCCTGCTAATTGTGGGAACAAGCAATGGGCTCCCGTTCTGCCGACTTTGGGTCTCTGCCAGTCTGAGCCAGGGACGGCTCCTTCGGCAGGTGACACGCAAGAGAAGCTGATATTTTGTGTCATGGAAATAAATGTGCCCTAGCCCAGGAGCTGGGAATGCCAGAGGAGGAGATGTGATGGCTGGAGATGCCAGCTGGGCGGATGCTCCAGGGGCGGGACCTGGTGGCTCAGGACTTGGAGAACGAGGAGGAGATCCAGCATGTGCCAGGGACTAAGACTCAGTGGCTGCCCCGCACCAACGCCAGGACCAGGGGCGGCTTGGGCTCCAGTGGCACTGGCAGCCTTCCCTGACTTTCAGAGTGACAAAGAATACAGCTGACACCTTTTTCTCTCTTTCCAACTCTCATGCCAATTGTCCGTGGCCAGAACCATGCAGGGAAGGGAACTCTGGGAAACGTAACCTCAGTTTACTAACTCGACACAGTGCAAATCCCAAAGAGCCACTCCAAATCCTCCATTTATCTTAACTTGATATCGAATCCACATGCCTGTGCAGCTGTGCCAAAGGTTTTCAAAGTCCATCCGGGTTCTCCTCACACCTGGGGTTGTATCAACAAGGGTAAGAGCGTGAGGTTTAGGGTAAACCTGGATCGCAAGCCCGGCTCTCTCTCTGTCACGCTCTGTGACCACAACTACATCTCTTCTCCTCCCTGAGGCTTAGCTGCTTGGTCTGTAAGATGTGGCTAATCGTGGCCTCCCCCATGGGCCATCGTGGGAATTAGGTGGGATATTGCTGTAAGGCACTGAAGATAGTGTGCAGTGAATTGTAAGTCCTCCCAGAATGTCCATGCAATGGTGGTATTAGGAATATTTTTTCAGCAGATAACCTTGCCTCGCACCTTGTTCAAGCAAGTCACTTCAAAATTGTTTCTCTCTATTGCAGAATTTCTCTTAACTCCTCTAACTACTAGCAGTCTCACAGATGGTTGGCTCTACTCTTTATTCCCAAAGGGAGCTTCTTTCTTTGTTGTCTAATTCCCATTTCTCCACCTTTATATTAATATATTTATTTGATAAATATTGATTTATCTCTTATAAGAATGTCAAGTAGGGAACTTGTATTGCTGAATAGAACAAATGCCCCCTCCCCTTCCTGGAAGCTCAGAGATAACAAAGAAAAAAAGCAGGATAATTTTCGTTTTTATTATGTTTTATTTTTTTATTTTTTATGTTAGCGTATTATGGGGGCACAAGTGTTAAGATTACATATATTGCCCGTGCCCCCCTCCCCCCTTGAGTAACAGCTTCAAGCGTGTCCATCCTCCAAATGTTGCACATGTCACTCGTTGTGGTTGTATTCACCATCCCCTTCTCCCCCCTCCCACCCTCCCAACACCCGATAAATGTTACTCCTGTATGTCCACTTAGGTGTTGATCCGTTAATACCAATTTGCTGGTGAGTAAGCGTGGTGCTTGTTTTTCCATTCTTGAGATACTTCACTTAGTAGAATGGGTTCCAGCTCTATCCAGGAATATACAAGAGGTGCTAGATCACCGTTGTTTCTTAAAGCTGAGTAGTACCCCATGGTATATATATACCACATTTTATTAATCCACTCATGAATTGATGGACACTTGGGTTGTTTCCACATCTTTGCGATTGTGAATTGTGCTGCTATGAACATTTGAGTGCATGTGTCTTTTTCATAAAGTGACTTTTGATCTTTTGGATAGATGCCCAGTAGTGGAATTGCTGGATCAAATGGTAGATCCACTTGTATTGCTTTGAGGTATTTCCATATTACTTTCCACAGATGTTGTACTAGTTTGCAGTCCTACCAGCAGTGTAGGAGTGTTCCTCTCTCTCCGCATCCACGCCAGCATTTGTTGTTTGGGGACTTTTTGATAAAGGCCATTCTCACTGGAGTTAAGTGATGTCTCATTGTGGTTTTGATTTGCATTTCCCTGATGATTATAATTTTCTATTTTGATAAGTTCTATCAAGGAAACAAATGGTACACTGTGATAGCATACGTTTCCTGGTCAAATTGCTTCAGGGTGTGGGAGCAGAAAAGATCTTTTGGAAAACATTTGAAATGAGATCTGAGGTATGAAGAACTCCCAGGCCAAGGGCAACATGAAACTATATTCTACATCTAGCACTGCCTCGGGGAGTTCAGAGGAATCAGTGAGGCATTGAATGAGGAGGTGGGTCTTTGAGATTCGATTGTGGGAGAAGATGGGCGAAATCATTTCTTACAGGAGTGGAAGGGAAGGCGTCACTCTGGCAATTATCCTATTCTTACTAAGGTTTTCACTTTTTAAAAACTGTTTGTATTTAAAGTATGCAACATAATGGTTTGATATACTTCTATGCAGTAAGATGGTTACTATAGTCAAGTAAATTAATATACCTATCATCTCCCGTAGTTATCCTTTAGGGTATGTATGTGGTAAGGGCACCTAAAAACTACTCTCTTAGCAAATGTCCAGCATACAGTATAATATTATAATTACAGACCTCATGTTGTACATTAGATCTTTAGACTTCTCCATCCTATATATCTGCAGGTTTGTACCCTTCGATCCATATCTCCCTATTTCCTCCCTCCCCACCACACACACCCTACTAACCACTGTTTCATTCTCTGATTCTATGCGTTCAGCTTTTAGAATTTTTAACATATATATATATATTTTTTTATATATATATATATTAGATTCCACATATAAATGACATCATGCAGTGTTTTTCTTTCTGCACCTGGCTTATTTCACTCAGTGTAATGCTCTCGGGTTTACCCAGGCTGTTGCAAATGGCAAGATATCATTCATTCTTTTTCTCATTCATTTTTCCACTGGACACTTCACTTCATCCTGTAGTCATGGTAAAGTCTTTCATTCCAGTTAATTAATTAAAATTCCTTAAGTTTGCTTTCTCCTCAACCTACTACCCTAACTCTCCCATTCCATCCAAGGCCAAATTTCTCAACAGAAGTTTACAGCTCTTTTTTCTTCCCACTGATTGCTTAATCTATGGAGTCTGGGCATGTGATCCTAATTCATCTACTGACAGAGCTTTCTTGAAACGATCTTCCACTTGGTAAATCTAGTAGGCTTTCCTCAGTGGACTTTCCCGCTATATTTCGTTAGAATTTGGGTTTCACTGTGTGGGTTATCACACCACAATTCCAGTCCTCTTGCATTCCAGGCCCTGCTATTCTGTCTCCTTTGAATCAGATTTTGACTCCTGTTCCCTAAGTATAGAAATTTCCAAAGGCTCTGTTCTTTCTCTTTTCCACCCTCTTCCTATGTTGTTTTTCTGCATGCTACAGCTCTGACTGTTGTCTTTGCCTGGAGATTCAGACATCTGGATCTCTACCCTTGATCAACCTCTTACAATGTTGTATTTCATCTCTAAGAACTTGCTGGCTAGCTCTATTTGGATGTCACTCGGGTGCTGCCAACTAAATATACAAAAATGTAGATCATTTCCCATTTTTATTTGTGGTAGTAAGATTACCATTTGAAGACGGTCATCCCCCGTCTAGAAAAAGGCAATAATAAATGACAAAACATCAACAAAACACACAATATAGCCTTCCCTTGGTTCCACATCCCTCTTCTGCATCTGCACTATTTCTCAGCCTTCATTTAAAGCCCAACTTCTGAACTAGTTCTTTTGATAAAAATGTCTCCAATTCCTTTCTTCCATTCACCCTTCATCTTAGTAAAGTCTGGCTTGTTGTCAAAACCCAGTGACCTCATTGTGGTCTGCTATTGGGTTCACCCTATTCTCGTGTTGTTGCCTTTCTTGAGACACTCCTGTATTTGACTGTATTTGGCATTCTCTTAAGTTCATCAGGAACACTCTTTGAGTACTTGGTTCTTTTTTTTTTATTTCAGCATATTATGGGGGTACAAATTTTAAGGTTGCGTATAATGCCCTTGCTCCCTCCTCCCCCCACAAGTCTGAGCTTCCAGTGTGACCATCCCCCAGACAGTGTACATCTCACTCATTATGTATGTATACACCCGTCCCCTCCTCCCCCATTCCCCCCTGCCCAAAACCCAATAAATGTAATTCCTATGTGTCCACTTAGGTGCTGATCAGTTAATACCAATTTGCTGATAAGTATATGTGGTGCTTGTCTGCTGGTTTTGCTGTTATCACTGTAACTGATACTTGTGATGGATCAACAGTTATTATGACTAATTTTTTTTAATCATGTAGAAGTTTAGCACTCAACCATACAGCAGAAATAAAACAATATTTCCATCAATGGTTAGCACAAGATTTTGAGTCTACAATCTATTTTTCTCTCTATAGGGGAACGTTTGTATAAAAAGTCATTTTTTGTGTTGATACGTAGTTGAGGAAGATGATTAAAGAGCTCAATTTGGGGTATTGGGACATTCATAAACCCTGTGACGGAATGAAAGTGTTGTTTAAGGCAGATGGAGTATATGGAAAAGCCCTTGGTACCTTCAAAATATAAGTGGAATTATGAGTAAGAAGAACTTCTTAAAGTTCTCTAGACAGTAGGCTGGAATTTAACAGTCAGCAGTACTGTTGTGCCTATTTTTCCCTTAGGGTAGCTTCTCATTCTCTTTTATTAACTCATGCATTGAAAATATTTCTGAGCTCCTTACGTGGTAAGAGCCTCGAAGAAAAGCAGTCAATCTCTGGGAGACATAAAATTGGCAGGAGTTCTTTTTCCATTTCCCTCTAAGTCTTCCCATTTAAGAAGTTGTTTTAGTATAACTCTAGATTTCTTTTCTACTTGCTACAATTAGTTTAACTTTCCATTAATTTCCCGTATCACAATGCCCAGTTTTAATGACACAAATTTGGTTTGTGCTGTTGCTTTGTTTTTCAACGATATGGTATATAATGAAAGCTGCTCACTGGAGAAAGAGAATTTGCAGAATTATTGTTCAACTTCACATTTTGACAATTAATCATCACATCCATCTGAGTCTCCTATATTTTTCCCTCTTTTATTCATCTTTTATCCCATTAAAAATTATTTGATTTATTGCTCCTAGACAAAAGATAAATCATTTTTTCCTGGTGTAACTTTAATAAAAACCAAATAAGAAAACTGGTTTAATAATATTTTATTCCAGACTTCCTTATCTGTATAACCTTGGGCTTGGCCTTGTCAGGAGTGATATGTCAGCGATATCCTTTCATACAGTGTTTATTCTTCATTATTTCCCATCTTTTTTTTTTTATTTGTGGAATGTGACAAAAAGCGCTAGAAAAAACACCCAGTTAGTCCCACTGTGATTCAATTTTCCAGTTGCTATTTGGTTTACTCTCTTTAATTCACATTTTATTATAGCACCCATCTTCTCCCTGATTACTATTAAATGTGGGGCAAAATCATGGCTCCTTGTCTTGACATTCAAAGCATTCTAAAATGTAATACCAGTGGTGAATATTTATTTGTTTACTTGCCCAGCCTCCTCCTGTGCTTTTTCTAGCAATAGTGAAATGGATTCCCTTTGTGGAACTAATTATCTTCAATGAATTGTCTTCATCTTTCAGTCAGCACAAGGTTCAGACCCACAGTTGACTTCACCACAAGCTCATGGTGCTTTGTGACACCACTCACCCCTCAGAGTGTCCCCTCCCCTGGTCTCAGTGTCTATTCCAGCGACAGGTAAATGATCCAATCAGAATTTATCCAAACCAACTGTGGGACTTTGTGAAGGAAAGTTTACTTCCTTTATCCCTGAACTTGTTTGAAGGGAAAATGTCAACCCGGATCTCTAAGTAACCATCTTGCCGTCATGGGGGGAAAGTATGTCTGAGAATGAGACCAACAGAGACAGAAGCAGATCATGGAGATGAATACAAAGGAAGTTTGGTGTTGGTGGCATTGATTGTTTTCCTTTTTAGTTGTTATGGATACCTAAGAGTTGCATATATTTGTGGGGTACATGAGCTGTTTTAAGACAGGCATACAATGTGTATTAGTCCAATCAGGGTAATTGGGATATATCCACCATCTCAGGCATTTGTCATTTCTTTGTGTTAGGAACATCCTAATTTCACTCTTCCAATTACTCATTCCCTTCTTTTTTAAAGCTGAATAATATTCCATTGTATTAAGTGCCACTTTTTTGTTTTTTGTTTTTTCCTAGTCAGAACATTTTTAATGAGAATTTTTTTTAATTTCAAAATATTAAGGGGATACAAGTGTTTTTGTTATATGGATACCTTGTATTGATATAATGCTTAAGTGGAAGACTTGAGTATGCCCATCTTCAGGACAAAGGTTCATTATACCTGAGGCGTAAGATTTTACCTCTCACCCTCTCCCGAACACTTTCCCTTCTCTTGTAGCAACTTGGGTGGTGCTAGAGACCACTCTCCTAAGTATCACAGGAAAGGAAAAACAGATGCCACACATACCTAATAATTGGGAGCTAAATGATGGGCACAAAGAGTGGTAAAGGTCATTGGAAACCAAGAAGGGTTTCAAATGTGTCAGCTACACATTTGACTTTTGCTAGATCCTATAGTCCCAACTGGATGTCAAGAACAAAAATAAGTCTTTCTATAATGACAGCCCACTTTTTTTTTCAATTTGGAAAAATATGGAAAACCATTCAGAAACCAATGGTCAGCTAATTGTGCAAACACTATACTTTTCAATAGAAAATTTACTTATGGAAGAAATCAAACACTTAAGAAACTAAATTAGATAAATATATGGAATTATTCCCCATGTATTTGTTTAACTATAATAGCTTCTCTGTATAGTATTTGTTTTTCTGTATATTTTCTTTGGAAAACTGACTTTAAGTACACAAAATTAAGATGAATTTTTGGCACTGTCTTCGGTTAACACTACAGTATTTTGTCTCAGACTCCTGAACTGATGAGGAAAGCAGATAATTCCAGGTTGATTTACAGAGGATCAGCTATCTTTGCAACCAGAGGGCTAGAAGTAAAAGAAGAAAAAAAAAGAAGAAGAAGAAAGAAAGAAAATCTTATCTAAAATAATAAGAAACCCTACATATTTGCAGAACAAATCATAATGAAATATCTGCAGAGAGAACCTAAATTCCCAGACATAATCTCCATATTTTTGGCCATCATTCCTACTGTTGATACTGTCTGTAGTTTTTGCACACTTGCCTGGCATGCCATAAATTTCCTTCGCTCCTTTGAAATCTGAAACAGCCAGGTACCTGTGGAGGCAAGAGTACATGTGAGAAGCTAGATTGTGAATACCAGAAGGAAAAAAAAAATCAAACAACTCTAGGGGAAGACACAAAATAACCAAATATATACACAAAATAACCAAATATAATATATATATACTCACAAATCAGGTGACTAGTGCTCAATTAGCAATGCTACTAGCCATGACTTTGGTTTTGTTAGTACAGTGCAAGATTTCTAGGTGTATATTGTTTCCTTATTCAGCACTAGAGAGGAAAGAAAAGGAAACTAGGGTAATTCTCTTCTTTTTATTTATTAAAGAAAGTTTATTGGTATACACTAGTACATATACTGGGGGTACATATGCTATTTTGTATACACCTACAATGTGTAATAATCAAATCAGGGTAATTGGGATATCCATCACCTCAAATATTTATGTTTCCTTTGGGTTGGGAACATTAAAATTCTTTTCGAGCTATTTTGAAATATACAACCAATTATGGCTAACTGTCATTTCCCTGCTGTCCTACTGAATTCTAGAATTATGCCTTCTATCGAACTGTATTTTTGTATCCTTCAACCAGCTCCTCTTCATCCCCTTCCTTCCCCTTTGTCCTCTGCCAATCCGAAGTCTCATTGTACTGCTTTCCTGCCATTCTTCTACTTGGGAAAAGGAAAACTTGTGAAAGGTCATCAGAAAGAGAGTGTTCACGCTGAAAGCCCTGAAGTGGGCATCACTTGCTCAGCACCCCTAGGGATTTGGGGAGAGTTCTGTGTCTGGCAAAGCCAACCGGTGCAACGAATTCGCAGTGCTCACGAGTGTGGAAGTCAAGCTATGATGCAGTGCGAGATGGGTATGGATGCACACACACAGCCGCGGAGTGTAAATATAACACAGGATTTACTGTGAAGGAAAACCTAGAAGCGCAAGAGCAGGGCGCCAGTTCCCCCTGGAGGCCTCATTACTGCTCAGGAAGGTGCGCTTAGGCTGCGCGTGTGGTGGAGCCGGATGGAGGCCTCCTTCCCTTCCGTGCTCCTTGGAGTTAGAGGGAAAATAAGGTGAGGGCACGTGTCTCTCTCTCTCTCTTAACAACGGTAATTTTCTGGCTAAGGAAGTGGCCTCATTAGTAAGAAGAAATCTCTGGGACTCTGTGGCTGGTCCCAGCCTGCTCTGTGGGTGGAGCTCAGACATGCAGAGCCCACTCCTTGGTTTGCCCACCGAGACCTGGAGGATCAGAGCTTCTATTGTCACATGGATGGGCCCCAACGCTGTGGCACGTTCTATTGCAGTGAAGGAAGCTCTCACGTAGAGCATGCCTCAGTCAACAAGACTCCGTGGAAACAGCCCTCTGGTCAAAAGGCTGCTACTCTGTTTCCCCCGAAAATTAGCCCTACACATAAAATAAGCCCTAGCAGGATGTCTGAGCACGTGCGCAATAGCAGCCCCACCCCGAAAATCAGCCCTAGTGCCGGGCGTGGCTGCGCAGCGCGTCTGCACAACCCATGCGTGTCGTCGCGGAGCGGGAAAGGACACGAGCAGCCCTTCTTATCCGCCCCGTGACAGCTCCAGTGCTCGACAGGAGAGATCGGGGCCGATGGCTCTAAAGGAAACAGAGTCGCAAGACATTCAGGATGGGATTCGGGGTTTGGAGAGTGAGGATGATATTCCTGGAGAGCGATGATGATGTTCCAGGAGAAGACGACTTCACTCTATTTGAATCCATGCAGATGGTTGTACTGTACTTAAAAAAAATAACACATCCCCTGAAAATAAGCCCTGGGGTGTCTTCTTGAGGAAAAATAAATATAAGACCCTGTCTTATTTTCGGGGAAACATGGTGTCTGAGCTTAGTCCACAAGCACTGGTAGGTCCCAGCCAGCGATGACGGAAACCCACCCTGTACAGTTTGGAAGACAGCCCTTTGAAAACGCATTCCGTGTGTCACAGTGATGCATCACCTTGTCTGTGGGACAAAGCTCTGCAGGGACAACTGGTTGCTGAAGGCAGAGCTCATCACTGTGAAGGGCTAGGTTAAGGCCACTTTAATTTCCACCGGGAGAAAATGTCACCCCCACCGCCACTGGTAGGCACAGAAGATTCACAGCAGAATTTGGCTACATCTTCACACAGAGCTGCTCCTGGAAGAGAAAGGCGTGATTTATGACCAAAGGGCCAGTGTTTACCCCTAGGGGATTTATGTCATTTAGGAAGAAAAAAAGGGAATGATATTTAAACAAGAGATTTGCTAGCTTCTGTTGATGATCAGAAAAGCTTCCCCTGCCATTTGGCTATAATAATAATAACAACAAAGGAAACTGAATTAAAAACAACCTGCCAGTGACTGAGAGGCAGAGAGATTAACATCTCCCCAAACAAGATTCACTAATGAGGGCTCCGTCTCCAAACCAGAATGCAGTACTTGGTTTCTAGATACCAGATTTAATTTCACATCTCTCAACAAACCGTGAGTTTCAGGTAAACACACACATACACCACCTTGCATAAGACAAGAATGATTATGTTTCAGGTAAAAACACACATATACACACATATAAAATCTTGCATAAGATTAGAATTTTTATAGCTAGAAGAGAGGATTTTGAATTACTACAAGGAAATGATAAATGTTTAAGGTGATGGATGTGTTAACCTTGCTTTAATCATTACATGATGTATAAATGTATCAAAACATCACAATGTACCCTATAAATATGTACAATTATTATGTCAATCAAAAGTAAAATAAAACTTAAAATTTTTTTAAAAAAAATTAGAATTTTTAAATAAGTACCCTCAAATCAAGGAGCACGCCTTTTTTTTTTAAATTTCAGAACATCAAAAAACTTATTTTACAAGGGGCATATTTTGGTATACTAGAAGTTTTTGAACTAAACGAGTTCCTTGAAGCAAATGAATAATAAATAGGGCTGTCTTTTTTTAGTAGCATTTTGATCAGACAGTAACAATGTTTTTTTAAAGATGATTTGGAAAAAGTGTGTTTTTAATTTGGTACATAATCGTGTAAACTCTACTGATATCAAGAAAATGTTCCCCTCCCTGCCATTTTCTATAGATGTACATCCAGCACAGAACACATATGAGAGGTAGAAATATAAACCCTATACCCGCCTCATTGGGTTGTTACCAGAATTAATACATTTGTGTTACATTTGTATTGCTTAGTTGATAGTTGCTGTTGTTATTATTGCTACTCTTTCCTGGGCTTTTCATCTGTTGTTCCTTTTATCTTTCCTGACTTAAATGTCATGTTATTGTGTTTGTTTTATTCGTCCCAGCTTACGTGATCTATTTTGAATTCTTGCTCTGGCCTGTTTGTGTCTCTCCCAGATTTGTGCTATTTTCCCTTTTGATGAGCATTGCATAAAGGAGATGTGGAACAAGACAGACCAGATGATGGAACTCTGAAACTTACCCTTAGAAACCTCCCTCACCCTTATCTGAGTAATCAACATTGTCTTTGAAGGGTGGTAAAATATGCCCCCCCGAAAATACGCCCCTTTGGTATAAGGATTATTTTTGAGCTAAAGGCACTTGAAAAACAACAGATTCAATAAAGGCTTTCTAACCTCCCCTTTTCTTCCTAAAAATAGATGATAAAAACTTTCCCACGAAAGATGCCATCCCTGTATCAGGAGAAAAGGAATATTCTTTGACAAGAGTCACAGCCAAGAGAATTCTGTACAAACAGGCCTTGTCAAAACAATTTTTATCTTCCTTTAACCTCCTCGCACAGTTTAATTATTTTTCCACATTTACCTTTTTATTTTTGTTCAGCCTAAAATAACAGCATTTAAATTTCAGCATTTCATTGGGTCTTCATTTCCTTATGAGGGCTCTCGTATCCTGTAAAACTTAAATTAGAATGCTTTTCTCCTGTTAATCTTGTTATGTCAACTTAATTCTCAAGCCCACTGAAAAACCCTAACAGTGTAGAAGGAAAATTCTGCCTCCCCTAAACTTTAATATATTCATTCAACAGGTAAGTCATTAATTCCCTTACCTATCTGCATTCTTCTCTATGCCATAGGATCACACCATATCAAATAAGAAAACCATGAAAACACCTCCAATCCATGAGTACTAGAACCACAGCATTCTTCTAAGCTACACGTTAATAACTCTGTTCACAAAAACTAAGCTGAAAACAAACAAAGGATAGGGAGGAATTTGTTTGAAGCGAGATATACAAAAACCGGTTAAACATAATTCGGTGCAGGAATTTTAATTTAGTTCAAGAAATATCCACTATATTCTAGAAGGTGACAATCTCCCCCCACAATGAAGAGGAGCCCACCGAAGTCTTAATACTTCTGAGCCCCCCTTCCTGGGACCAGTTACATCTGATATTCTGTGTAGTATCCTGCACCAAGCTGAGTCATTGCAAGTTGGAAGGGGAAAACTTGCAATGGAAAGTTGGAAGGGGGAAAAAAATGTCATGTACCCAATAGCACCAAAACCATTCTACCTGTTTCGAGATTAGATGCAAAGGAATATGCAAAAATAGTTTCTTGCCATAGTTTGACTCAGCCCCCGGAATTCAGAAGAGATTGTGCTAAGTATCAAGTGGGCAGGCTATCTACCAATTTCTGCTTTGAAATCTTGCTGAGCCAATTTTCAATGGGAAGATAATATTTTGTGTTAGTGCAATCAAGCCATGGCGTTGGTGGGGACCCTTAGAAGGTGAGGGATAGGTAAATTTAGCAACAGGCTCAATTATATTTTGTCCAGGTAATAAGTGGCTCTTCTGAAATAAGAAAAAGCTGATCATTTCATTATTTGATTAGATCGTTCTAATGGTGCCCAGTGGATCAGCTAATTCCCTGCTAAGTCTCACCACACATTTAGAAAAATCAAACAAGGATGCAGAGAATAGAAAGCAAGCAACACTTTCCTTTGTGCAGACAGTGCTAATTGACCTTCGTCCTGTTACTTTCAAGGCAATGAGGAAAGATAATTGTAGCTTAAGAAACTTAGGACAAGCTAGAGGGAGGAGTAACGGAACAGACGGAGACAGGGATATATTTTGCCTTGAGAAAGTCAAGTGATACCATTTGTGGCTCGGGTCAGTATGATATTGGGAGTGGGAGGTAAATTCCTACAAATACAGTGGCGTACAGGCACATAGATAGGTCAGAGGAAGTTCAGATTTCTAACTTTCTGATAGATCCTTTGTCCTAAAAGTTAGGTGAACATCCGTGACCGTGACTCGTTTATTTCAAAGAGAAGCTGTCATGGGATAGTTCTAATGGTCAAACCAAGACATTCCCCTCTATTGAGGCCATAACAGGCAAATTCTTCATTTGTAAAGAAAAATGACAGATGCCACCCTCAGGAGCTATTGTGTTTGCGTTACACACCACCTCGGCAGGCTTCGTTCTTGAACGTTAGGAAGCTGTGCAATGCTGGGTTTTAAAATTCAGTGGGCAGAGTCACCCTGGCAAGAAACTGTGTTTACATATTCCTTTGTGTCTAATCTTGAAACAGGTAGAATGGTTTTGGTGCTATTGGGTACATGACATTTTTTTCTCCCCCTTCCAACTTGCAATGATGCAATTACTCGCTCTCCCTGGCTGTGGAGAGGTGCCATGCTCTGTCCTGATTCCGTGTTCCCCGAAGATTCATTTCGCAAACTCAGCACATTTTTTTGGTGTGTATTTTTACATCTCTGGAAGAATCTTTATACTGAGATGCATGGTCCCAGGATGATACGGATAAGAGAGAAAGAGCCTTTATTAAAAACTTAGGAAAAATTATTTGAAAATCAAATTTGCTAGTTAAGAGCACAGTTTGGAAAAAAAGGCATCCCATGTTTTGCCAGTGACTAGATATTGGATTTAGCTAAATTACCAAATCTCTCGGTTCCTCAAATTCTCCACCTAACAAAAGGTCTAACAGTAGCCCCATTCACCAGATGATTGATGTCAGTAACACTGAAGCCATAGTAGATAATGCATTTTAAATATTTTTGTTATAGTTAGTTATTCTCACTTATAGAACACTATTAAAATGTTATAGAGAAATTTCTATAATAAAATACAAACCACTTAGTATTTGACAGAATATTTCAACCGATATTTACTGGGCATTTAGTATCTGCTAAGCACAGCTGCCTGCTGAGAATGCAAAGAAAAGGAAGTCAGCCCGGTGCAGTAGCTTGAACCTGTAGTCCCAGCTACTCAGGAAGCTGAGGCAGGAGGATCCCTTGAGCCCAGGGGTTTGAGGCTATGATGAGCTATGATCATGCCACTGCACTACAGCCTGGGTGAAAGAATGAGGCCCCATCTCTAAAAAAAAAAGAAGTAGTAGTCATGGGCTCTGTCCTTAAAAGGTATAACCTAGGAACAAATACTATTAGCATTTATTTTCTTCTTTTTTGTCCCCCTATTCTGATAGAATTTTTTAAATACGGTAATGAACATTATTTTTTATTTGCCTTTCATTCCTCCTTGACTCCTACCTATTCTCCTTTGAATAAAGTCAGTTCTTTCCTCCCTGCTAACCATTCAATATTCAATCTCTAAGTGCTCTGAAAATTAGCAATAGCAACAACAAAATCCTCAATCAACTTAAAATATCAATAGTTGCCAAATATTAATAAGGATGAAATTAAATGATTAAGTTTTTAGTTGTAAATGAATTCTATTTCCCCAGGAATAAATCATGTCAAGATTAATTGCAAAACAGGAAGAATGATAAAGAAAATGTTTTTCTTTTTTACCTTGTTTGTCTTTTCAAAGATGAAGATAGTTAACCAATAGACCCAAATATTACATTTTATTTTATTCTTTAAATTTTGGAATAATTCCAGATTTATTAGAAAGCCAACAAGGGAATTTTTGAAAACAATGTGTGTCATGGCATGCCAAGATTCCAAGGATTGGACAATTTCACCAGTGATTTAGGACCTAAAGCCATTTCACAAATTAGTGCTTAAAAAAACTTCCTAAGAATAGCCTGATTTATTAATATTTGCATAGCAACTTGTGAATAATCCTTAGTCTAACATATGGAAAAATCATTGTTAATTTTCATTAAAAATTAATTCCTCTTGTAACCGGCATATAACCACTTCCTAATCCTCACTGTTTTTATTTTCTTCAAGAGAAAAACATAGACAGAATCAGCAACGTCATTAAAATATTCCAATTGCCAATATTACTGCTGCTATGATAATAATATTTATTTTGTATCATTCTTGACAGTTCTACTTGGAAAGTATCACAATGATTATTTCATTACTTGTATAATTACAACAAGACTTTTTTTTTTTTTTTGAGACAGAGTCTTACTCTGTTGCCCAGGCTAGAGTGAGTGCCGCGGCGTCAGCCTAGCTCACAGCAACCTCAGACTCCTGGGCTCAAGCTATCCTCCTGCCTCAGCCTCCCGAGTAGCTGGGACTACAGGCATGCGCCACCATGCCCGGCTAATTTTTTCTATATATATTAGTTGGCCAATTAATTTCTTTTTTCTCTTTATAGTAGAGACGGGGTCTCGCTCTTGCTCAGGCTGGTTTCAAACTCCTGACCTTGAGTGATCCTCCTGCCTTGACCTCCCAGAGTGCTAGGATGACAGGCGTGAGCCACCACGACTGGCCCAGAATTTCTTTACTACCTGTATTTCCACCAACATTCCGTTCCGGACTACTTAGGTATTCTCTCAAAAGATTGTAGCCTTTTCTGCAGTTCTCCTCCTGAGCCCGCAGAACAGCCCTCAGTGGTCTGTTCACAGCAATGTCGGCTTTTCCTAGCATGCACCCCAACACTCCTCTAGTCCCTGCTCGTTAGCCAGCTCCCAGACTCCTTCAGCATTAGTGGGTATTTCTTACGGCAGCATCCTCGCTTCTCAGTACTGATTTTCTACTGTAGTCTTTTCAGTCTTCTAGAACAAAATATCGTAACCTGGGCGGCTTATAAGCAACAGAAATTTATTTGTCACCATTCTAGAGGCTAGACAGTCCACAGTCAAGGCACCAGCAGATTGGGTGTCTGATAAGAGGAAAGAACCTCTCTCAGGCCTCTTTTGTTAAGGGTGCTAATCCCACTTATGAAGGCTCCATCCTCATGACCGGATACCCTCTCAAATGCCCACATGCTAATGCCATTACCTTGGAGGCTACAACCTCAGTATATGAATTTTGGGAAGACACAAACATTCAGACCATAGCAGCACCCTAGACTTTGTGATCCATAGTCCTACCCATTCTTGTGTCTGACAGCAAGGAAGACCCTAAATTTCTATTTAGTGTAGCGTTGTGGTTGAGAAAACTAGCTGAGAGTTTGGGCAAATCCCAGCTCTGCCAGTTGCATACCTCAGTGCATTGCAAATGATACTCAACCCCTGGCTGGGCACAGTGGCTCACACCTGTCATCCTAGGACTCTGGGATGCTGAGGCAGGAGGATTGCTCAAGGTCAGGAGTTCAAGACCAGCCTGAGCAAGAGCGAGACCCAGTCTCTATTAAAAATAGAAAGAAATTAATTGGCCAACTAATGTATATAGAAAAGAATGAGCCAGTCATGGTGGCGCATGCCTATAGTCCCAGCTACTTGGGAGGCTGAGGCAGGAGGATCGCTTGAGCCCAAGAGTTTGAGGTTGCTGTGAGCTAGGCTGACGCCACGGCACTCTAGCCCAGACAACACAGTGACATTCTGTCTCAAAAAATAATAATAATAAAACACAAAAGATAGTCAACCCCTTTGAATCTAATTTTCTCATCTGTAATAATAGGAATAGTATGTGAGCTAACACTTAGCATAATTCTCAGCGCTTAATAATGTTTTTGGCATACTTTATAAAAATCGTAAGGATGTGCACAGAAAAAAAAATGGAACTTAGGAAGTCAATTTGAAGGATGGAAAAATCCAGAATCGATTTTATATTTGTTTCTAAAAATAGTGTGGTTTTAATGGAAAAAGGAAAATCATTATGGTTCCTCTAGTATTGTATCATGTAAGATTAGTCATGCAACCTCTTTTATTTAGAGTTTTCTGTTTAATGAATAACATCTACTTCACGGGGCTATTACAGTGAGTAAATGAGGCGGAGTGTGTAAAACAGGTAGCATGGTATCTGGTTTTTGACACATACATGATATATTACTTTGAAGGTTGTAGCGTAGTCACATGAATGCGTCCAGTACACTCTTGAAAATGAAGGCTGGTACTTAGGTGAGCAACCAGGCTTGAAGGTATGCAATTTGGGAATCTAGAATCAGAAAGTCATTTGTAAGAGAAACCGTGATAATATATAAGATTGTAAGAAAAAATGTGCAGTGGTGCCCAGTCTTGGCTGTGGATCTCTAGCTCATGCAGAACCTACATAAATGAAGATTCCTAGGTTCTTACTCAAACCCACTGATGTAGAATCTCCAGGTGAGGGTCACAGACGATGCTTAGGACATCAGCTTTGTGTATTTGGGCATGAAGGTGGGAGAATCTAGGGGATGACATAATATAGCGGGCAGGAGGATTCCTAAAAGGAATGGTCAAGAGGCCTGAAGAGTCCAGATGTTTGTGAGACGGAGGCCAAGAGAGGGGAAAGTTTGAATTAAAAAATGGACAGCGTTTGGACACATTTTAGTAAAAAGGCTAAAAAATGGTTAAAATGAAGAGGAGACCCTTAATAGATTTTACACGCAATGTTAATGAGCTTAATGTAAATAAATCGAACGCGAATGAATTTCCCTGGCCGACACAAGAAGAAAGTCAATAGAAAAAAAAAAAATGTTTAAAAATCTCCCCCTTTAAGCCCTGGGCCATGAAGAACACTTGATGAAGAAGATGGGTTATATAGTGACCCTGAATGCATCTGAAATAGTAAATACATATGTCAAAAAAGAAAGTCCAAATAACCGTATCATATAATTGCTAAGTAGTAGCCATTGATACAGCATGAAAGAAATAGAAGTACATCTTTTGTACTCCTTATAGCACCATGCAAGATATTTATCCTCCTGGCCTCTTGAAAGCATACAGGGTCAGACTATCAATAACGCCTTACTCTGTTATTTGCCCATGTTCAAAGAAATATCGAGTGCAACGGCCTACTCAACATGCAAGAATCAGAAGCCTGCGCTAAGGTTTTAGTTTGGGAAAATAATTTAAAAGGATGAGACTTTAAACGTAAAGCCTCCTATAAGAGGGAGATCAAAAAACGATTAGCTTCCGTCATTGCCGTGCTTTTCTTGGCGGATGCAGGTACACTCTCATTCTGTTATAGATTTATCCTTCTGGTAGAAACACCGTGCTGACCATGGTACAGGCCTCTCTGTGACCAGAAGGCTCAACAAGCAGCTGGACAGTTCCCGTGTTTCAGGATGTATCATTCATACACCCCTGGGGAGAATGTTTAACATTGCCTCAAAACTGGTGTGAGTTTTCACATGACTACTGTCATACTGACCAAGAGGTAAATACCCTGGATAGTATTTATGCATCCCATGTTAACCCCTTTTGACCTCTTGTCAGTGTTGTGATGTGCTCGTTCCGTGGAGAGGCTGCTGTAAAACAATGTTACCTTCAGCTCTAGAAAATATCAGCAGTGCTCCCCGGAATTTGAGTTCCAACTTTTCTCTGGAGTTATCGCTTTTTAAAGTTAAATAGGGTCTGGATGAAGCTCATAAGCATCACTGGATTGATTAAGGTGTGCTGATTTACGAGATACACTCCAGGTGTTACGAATCATCTTGAAGTTAAGCACCCCCATGGGACATTCCCGAGGCTGTGGGTTTCCTGGTGGTTTGGCCGACTAGCTATAAAATATTTTCTCTCTTCTCAACGGGAAGATGACTTAGTGTAGTCTGCCCAGGTGAAACCTCTACTTTCTGAACAACTCTTATAGAAATCTTGCCAGAAACTGCAAAACCAAAGTCAAAATTTGTTTTTCTAAGATATTGAGGGTTTCTAATGCCATGTTTGTTGGCAAACATCGGGGCTGAGTTTCACAGCAATGTCTGAGAAAAATAGTATAAATTAAACAAGATATTGATTTATTATCATTATGTCTTTTGCGAAGTCATTATAGATCTCCCTATTAGAATATACCAAATCATGCTTTAACTTTTGGCATGTTTCATCTGCCTACAGGTACCACATAAGCCCATCTTTTAATCCAAAAATGCTGGGTACGAAGTGGATGCTTAATATTGCTTGCTAAATTTATGAACTTGTTATTCAATTTATTCTCTCATTTAAAAATGTTAGGTACACACCTGCTATATTCCCACTGATAATGAAGCAATATGATACATAGCCATGAACTAAGCTTATAATGTCCCTGTCTTCTGAGACCTTCCGTTCAGTGCAGGTAGGGATGGGAATATAAGAACACTGAGTGACAAATAAATAAAAATAAATAAAGAAGATGATTTCCACAAGTATAAGCATTAAAAAGGTGATATAGAGTTGATGTGAATAAATGAATGAATATCAGCACAAATGAGTGGTCCAAAATTGACTGATGAACACTCTTAATATACGCTATCTCCTTGATTGAGGGTAAAAACGAAACAAAAATGAACAAACAGGAAAACTGAGCTTTAGTTACAGCAAGTTATTATTTATTTTTTTTTGTTTACTTCATTATTCTAATTCTTATTCTAATTCATATTCTTATTATTTCAGTTTTATTTCATTATTTAAGTTAACTGTTAAAGTTAGATGTACTGACAGCTTGGTAAACAGTAAACTGGGTTACCGGAGTAAAGTAATGTAATGCTTCTTCTTGGAACTGTTTAAAAATAGACAGAACTTCTGTGAGTCATAAGGTCTAGGTGCTAATCTGCTTGGAGGCAGGGAGACAGGCAGGGTGACCTCAGCAGGACTCGTCCAGCCAAGGCTTGTTTCTGTCCTCGGCGTTTAGAGCCACTGCAAGTTTAAATGAGTTGTGAGCATCCTCTAGCCAAGGGGTGGGGTGTGCAGAAGCTTCCTAAGCAGGAAGGGGTGAGAGTCTTTAATGTATGAAAAAGGGGTACCCATTCCCCTTACACATACTGCAGAATCAATTCAGATAGAGACTATTCCCTCTTCTCTCCATTATACATTTTATTTAGAAGACGATTTTGCAGCCTGGAGCACAAGCGCTGTGAGGTACTGGTGGGAAAGTTTCATCAAAGAGCCGGCTCCAAACTACAGCCTTCTCGTTGAACCATCACTGACAATAATGTCCAAAGGCAACGGGAACAAGAAAGTGTATTCGGTGTACAAGGGTTACTGAGCTTGTCTGTGGCAACGATCACAGGGCTCCACGTCCTTCTAAGAGCTTTAATTATTCATCCTGATCATCCATAAGCAGAAAGATGTGGCTTCCTCAGATCGTAGTCCACAGACTCGGATGTTCAAGAAAGTCCATTTATCCATTGCTTGTCTATCAAAATCATCCTAAATCCAACGTTCCACACAGCAGCTGGTGAGAAAAGTAAGGTTAAGCATTATTGAAGGTGCTTCTCTGGAGTCGTACAACATTCCTAGGCAGCCTCCAGAGCTTACCCTTTTTGTTCAATCATATTTCTACCTGGCTGTCTATACTTTGTTCACCCTATGCATAAAAACGAACAATTTCCCCTATGTCTCTGGGTCTTCATTCTGAACGCTCCAGAGTCATATAAAACTGTGATCGAATGAATTCTCCTATTCATTTGCCTTTTGTTGGTGATTTTTAGCAAACCTTCAAAGAGTGAAGGGGAAGTTGTCTTTTGGCCCCTACATGGGCTAACTAATATTTAAATGATTAGGGCCACAAAATTTTGCCTGTGATGTCTTTAGACTCAGGCAATGTAGAAATGCACTCAACTTTTTGTGTTTGCTTTGGCCATAAAACTTTTATTACCTTATCTCTATTTACTTGTGTTGGATTTATTTAATTTTTCATACCTTGCACTAATACTCAATGTAAAGTTCTTCTCAGTATTTAGAGGGAATTATTGTTGCTCAAGTACAGTTCTGTGTTATTGAAATGAAATCGAACCCGGGCACTAATTGAATTACTCACCATTTCAAGGCAGGTATGTGGGCGATTCATGCCCAAACACCACACATCCATTTGAGACGCTTAGAGATCCCACTACTGGGCATCTACCCTAAAGATCCAATGACACTCTACAAAAAAGACACCTGCACTTGAATGTTCATAGCAGCACAATTCACAATCGCAAAGCTGTGGAAACAACCCAAGTGCCCATCAATTCATGAGTGGATTAATAAAATGTGGCACATGTATACCGTGGAGTACTACTCAGCTTTAAGAAACAGTGGTGATCTAGCACCTCTTGTATATTCCTGGATGGAGCTGGAGCCCATTCTACAAAGTGAAGTATCTCAGGAATGGAAAAACAAGCACCACATGTACTCACCAGCAAATTGGTATTAACGGATCAACACCTCAGTGGACACATAGGAGTAACATCTATCGGGGGTCGGGGGGGAGTAGGGAGGAGGAGGGGATGTGTGTGCAACCACAACGAGCAAGATGTGCAACATTTGGGGGATGGTCACGCTTGAGGCTCTGACTCGGGGGAGGGGGACATGGGCAATATACGTAACCTTAACATTTGTACCCCCATAATACGCTAAAATAAAATAATAAAATAAAATAGATCGCAAATAACTACAGTTAATTTAAACCACATATCTACAAGAAAAAATGTGGTTAGTGTCAAAGGTCTATGTTTGTCAGGAGAGATGAAAATTGTTTTGTCCCCTATTAATGTTTATTGGCAAAATTGCTCAAACTAACAATAACCACTCAAAGTACAATTAAATTTAAATGAGCCAGAAATATGGACTTGGAGTAACTTTTCAATAATTCTGTTGGCTTTGCCAATTCTGTTACTACTCTTTAGATTTTATTTTATTATTCCTCTTTTTAATAGTGTGCCTTGGGAATAATTTCAAACTTCAAACAAATGTCCTCCAAACGCAGGATTTTTAGTGCAGTGCAAAATGCCTGGAGATGATGTTAAAGCAAATATTGATCAGTCATAATGTTAATGTTTTGAGGGAATAAGGCAGTGGTAACCCTGTCTGCTCTAGAAAACCTCTGGGTTTATATTGATTTAGAATATTCAGATTGTTAACGTAATAAAACTTCTTTATGAGACTGATTTTTTGATCCAATGCGAGTATCCTTTCTCTGTGTCAAAATTAATATTGATACTTTTATATCTTCCTCAGAGGGTGAGAAAATTGTTTCTTAATAGCAAGTCAAAGATGAATACAAAAAAAAAAAAAACCTGAAGGCTTCAACCAAAAGTTTTTATCAGCTTGCTTCCTAGAACTCAAAGGATACAGAGTTAGTGAAAGTGGTTTCCTCCCAACACATTTATTGAGAATTTTAGGTTTATGGAACTATGTGCTGCATTTCTAGTGCATGAAGGAAGCAAAAGAAATAGCACTTGTCTTCACAGAAATTAAAATTTCACTGGAGATACAAGTCAGGCTGCATAAAGTTTAAATATAATTTTTAGAGAATGGAGAAATTTTAGTTCCAAATATTTGGGGCAATTTATGTTTGTAAGAATTCTGGGGAAGTGGAAACTTTCTAAGTTGCCTTAAACAGGTAGGAGGGTAGCTATTTGCATTGCATTGTTAAATGCAAATTCATCTCTCCTTAACTGAGATTTTTTTAGTACTCTATTTGTGAATGTTTGTTTATCACTCCCCGGACATATGGATAATTTACTTCACCTTTTTAGGTCTCCTTATAATTATGTATCCATTAGTATAGCCTTCCTTTGCATATTGTCTCTCTTTGTCATTATTATTCATGTTAGATATTAAGTTTGTTTGAGGTAAGAACGATATTTGTTGAACCATTAAATTTTTTTTTCTGCAAAGTCTAGCCTGAAGATTTTGGAATTTCTGATGTAGAATTTTTGTTGCTTTTTAAAAATGACTACCAGGATAGTAGAATATATGGAATTGTTAAAGTCATCCAACTTACCTCTGGAAATGGTCTATGGTTCATAACCGAGCTTTTAAAATCGTGCTTATTTTGTAATTGTATCCATTTCCTATACAGAATAGAATCATAGACTATCTGGAAGGAACTTCTCAGCTTACTAGCCTAGATTTTTATTAACCTCTTCAAAGAAGAAGACTTTCTGGATCAGGTTGGAGTAGATGATCTCAACTGCTGATGGAGCCAGAGCTGTTAAGGAAGTTGGGTCTGTAGCTTTGGGGCTTCACAACCCCATTATGCAGCCCAGCACTTAAACAATTAACTGTTAACACTGGGGCAAGTCCACAGGGTTATGAAGAATGCACTTTGGATGAACAGGAGCAGGGCTGATTAATTCTTCATGGAGAGGTCAGGAAAATCATTACAGGAGGAGGTAATATTTGAAATAGGGCTGGCAGAAAGAGTGGAATTTCCCCTAGCAAAGATTAATGGCATTCCAGGCTGAATGACTCACATGAGCACAGGCAGGGAGATCTGAAACGACCGTGATGTTTTTCTTGATTTTGAGTTTTTAAAAAGTTTCCTTTAATTGGTCATCGGAGCTTTTTATGCCTGTGGGAAAGGTTTTAAGAGAAGGGTGGGGAGTTTGGGTCACAGAGAAAACGAGCATCTGTCTCCTCCCTAACCTCCACTTCCAACCAGGAAACTCCCTTACCCCCGTTTCCAGTGGGATACAGTTTTATTCACGGTCATTCTTGCTGCCTTGACCTCTCTGAGTGAGCTGGGGTGTGTGACGACAGTTTATGACAGGCAAGTATTCTTCCCCTTGAAAGTCATCCCATGAGCATCAAAGACACCAGGGGAAAAAAAAAAGGATGAAGTCATTCAGTCGAGTCAGTTGCATACCCTAAAAAGTCATCTATTTGTTTCGGCTTCCTAGAATGCCAGACCAGTTGGAATCTAGTTCCACCTTTCCCTAACAGTAAATTGCTTTGTTCGCTGGAGTTAGCTGGAGTTGCTTTTTGTTTTTTGTGATTCTGATGCAGGGAGAAAGGAGATAACTCCCTTAGCAAATTAAAAGGGAGGGGAAAGATAAGCATGGGAGGAATGGGTTGACAGCTAAGTAAAGGTTAAGGTCTGGCGAGAAGCAAAGTCATAGCCAACTGCGGTAGGAACTGCTTGCTCCTGTTTCATCTTCTCAGTTCGCCATTCGTCCTTTATAAATCCTATTTAGTGATTCACATTATGCCCAGGAAACTATACCTGAGGGTCAGGTATACATCAAACACCTCTTTAGAGTTGCTCAGTATGTAGAGACTTGATGAATGTTGGCTCAGTCTTTTATATGAGTAAAGCTGTCTATAAGTTTCGATGCATTTTAACATAACTCACTGAAATGATTTCAGATAAAGCCAGAGATTATGAATTAAATTTGTAATGTCTCTCAAAATTCCGTACTTACTGGCTTTCATTCTCCTTTGACTTTTCTAGACAGACTTAGTCTAAATTTGACTTTCATCTTTTTTAATTTGTCTTAAATCAATTTTTGATTGAGTCATTAGTTATTAATGTCACTACATTTCCCCATTCTGGTGGGGAATGTTCCAATTTGGAACAAAAAATCTGCATTCTATGTTTCGTCTTCAACTGAGCATTTGATTTTTTAATAAATGCGCGTGTACAAGTAGGATGAACTTTTAAACAAGTGCAAATAAGAGCCCAAGCGAGCTAGTTAGCTATTTGAAAAATAACCTGCTAATTTGTATGTATTGCAAGGTTTGGAAAAATAATTTACCTTAGTTTATACAAATGGTGCTGTTTTCATTGAACGAAATTCACTAAAAGGGTAGCTGCAGAAAATAAAGTCCTAGTACATATGAAGTCGTTACAAAGGCACTGCCTTTGTTGATCTATCATCGTTCCTTCTGCAGTTAGTTTTTTTTTCACTTAGAGACTAAATTGTTTTATCCCGTAGCTAGAAGTAGATTTGAAGGGAGTGGGGCATTTTAAAAATTATATGATATGATGAATTAGTATTTTGTCGAATGTCTACTCAGTGTGAAATGCTTTTGAAGACATAAAGATGAATAAGACACAATCTTCAGAGAGTATGAAAAAGCCCTTCATAAAATTAATAGAGAACCACCAGGTGGAAACTGTGGTAGGGAACTGACTTTGGCAAAGATACAGGCATAGTTAACATATATAAATATAACCAACCATTGTTCCCAAGCTTACTTTCCAATAATTGCTTACTATTCAAGAGTCATAAAGATGCTTAGCTTTCTTCATTGCTCCCATCTATAACATCACCCTGTGAAACCTAAGGCTAGGTTTTGAGATGTCTTCCAGGCCCTGCATTCCGATGGATCAGTTGACCCATTCAGACCAGTGTCCCGTACCAAGGAACTGACTCACTCGTTCTGTAGCCCTACCCAGGAACAGACTCAGCACAAGAAGACAATTTTTACAGTCCTGTGATTCTACCCCAAGCCCAGCCAATTGGTAGACCCAATTGGCTAGCCCTTTGCTGGCCAAACTACCTTCAAAAACCCTCTCTGCAAAATTCTTGGGGAGATAGATTTGAGAACTTCCTCCTGTCTCCTTGCATAGAACCTCTTAATATTAATCTCTTTCTCTGTTGTAACCCCTGCTGTCTCAGTATGTTGACTTCCTCTTGGGCAGCAGGCAAGGAACCTGTAAGCATGTAACAAGTCTAGTCTAGTAGGAGAGAGAATATGACTCAATTCATTATAACACACAATGCAACATGTCATAAAACACAGGTAGAGTACACTGCGGTGATTCGGAGATGGTCTAAATCACATGGGATTGAGGTCTTGAGGTCGGCAGAAATGGCTTTGCGAAAGAACTTGCATTCAGAATGGTCCCCCAAGAATGAGTTAGATTTCTCATCATCAGAGACAGGGAAACAGGCAATCTAGGAACAGAACAAGCCCTCCTTTGATACTTGTAGCCTCCCTGGTGTTACCAGGGTAACCAAGAAGTGGGGACATTTAAAGGTATTTCATGTCAGCTTTATTTATACTTACCGTAGCCTGTGTAAGGGAATAGATTGTAGTGTATCACAACATCACCATCATAATTATTACCTCCCCTTCCTCACCCCCAAAGTCTGAGCACATCGGATTTGGCATGTAAGAATGAACAAATTTTTCCTATCTTTGCCACAAACTAACTCCTAACAACTTGAAGTCAGAAAGCTGAGGATTCTATGTAGGGTAAAAGAAAGTAAGCCAGTTTAATTGGAACATACAAAGTGTTTTAAAAAGTTAAAAGTAAAGGAAAGCTCAAAAGAAAAAATATATATATATTTTTTTTTGTTAGACAAGAGCACTGTCGAGTCTGCGATGCCAAACAAATCTGGCATGTCCCTGGAATTCTAGGGGCAGATTTATATTAAGTTTTGTGATTCAGGAAGACCCATTTATTACAAAAATGCAGGTTGTATCAAAGAGGAACACTAATGGAGCTGGTTAATATTTGATGTGGCTCCATTTAGAGAATATCAAAACATTAGACATCCAGGCTCAATAATACAGACTTAATTCTGTGCAGCATATCATTACACTTTGTAATGGATTTTTGCATTTATTTCCTGATTTCATCCTCACAGCATTATAAGATGGAGATAGGAGAGGTAGATAGGTAGATAAGAGAGGTAAGAGGTAGATAGGAGAGGAAGCTTGCTCTCCACCCAAATACAAGTATTATTGGGACTAAAAGGATTGAACTAAAGTCACTCAACTGGTTAACAGTGGGGCGAGTTGTTAAATTGCTAATCTAGCTGTGTTTCTTCTACTGCTGCTTTGATGTCTTGTAAAGATTAACATTTGTCATTATATCCATCACAGTCACTGTCTCCCCACACTTTTCTTGTCCTGAAAAAAATACTTCCATGGGCAAAAACAAATTTTAAAAATTGCTTATTATTGGCACTTGAAAATACCTTCAGGTCAAACTGGTCAATAAATCTATTTGCTTTTAACTTTGGGACATTCTTCTCTCACCCTTCTATGTATTCTGAATACCATACGATTTAAAGGTATATAGCCGAATATAAAAACTCTAGTTTTTTTTTTGTGTGTGTGGAAGAACTTGACAGAACATTCTATGAAAAAGCTGTTATAACTGAGACTCTCTTGTTCAAGAAAACACATCGCTTATTGGCTCTCTGGGGCTTCTAGGATGCTCCAGGATGAAAATAATTCTTTCAAAACCTTACAGTGTACAGAATCAGGACACTGCTGAAATTTTAATATCGAAAGAGCTTTGCAAATGTTTTTTAAATGATGATTCTGTTAGTTATAGATCTTGAAGTGAGTTGACCAGGGGAAGAATTTCTGTGACTGTATTTAAATGTGTAGTTTAGAGTAGGATATTCAGGAATGAAACTTCAAGGAAAAGAAGTGGAGGAAGATTTATAGACTGGGAGGGCGAAGAAAAAACTATGAGCTCTATCCTTGAAACACAGCAAGCTCCCAACAAAAGACTTTGAGCTGTAGAAATTGTGTTTGCATTCCTCTTGGCATCTTCTGCAATGGGAGTAACTAAATTTCATTCAAAACTGAGTTTCAACTAGCATTTTTATTATGTTTATTTAGCAGCATAAAGAAGATGAAGAGTGCTAACATATTTACATAGCAAGGAAAGACAGATCGGCTATCCAAAACATACCAGAGTGGAGTCTGTATTCCAGAAGCAAATGATAAATATTCTTTTCATATCTATCATACTGTCAAAGTTTCCTTTATTTTATTAAATTGCCTGAACAATTATATACTACTTTTATCAGGATGAGATGGATCTTTTAGGCAGTTCCCAAAGTCTTTACAGTTCATGAGCCACGATAACTTTTATTTATCTTCCTTCAAATCCTCTCATTAATTCAATATACATTTCTCATAGTCTTTTGAACATCTAATAAGACATTCGTGGGTGTGGAACAGCCTTGAAGATAAGTGATTTGTATTAACCCACCTCAATTTGCTGCTGGTACAGTTTCTGTTGAAGTTGTATATAAATTGGAGAGCAAGGTAATTATCTCCTATCCTATTCAGCAAAATAAAGTTTTAAATCTTAATGAAACATGCATATAGGCTCCATTTTTACAGCTCCTTCCAAAGCAAGGTTTTTAAAGAATATATTTACTAAAATTGTCACACAATTTAAAGAATATATATTTACTAAAATTGTCACACAAGAGTTAATAATCTTGCCTCCCTCTTAGTATATTTAATACATTAAATGAAATAGAATAAGTATATCAGCTGGGAGGGGATTGTCTTTGATTACAAACAATAGAAAACCAGATTAATTGTGATTTAAATACACTAAGACTTGCTTTTCACAAATAATAAGAAATCAAGCAGGCTGACTACTATTGGCACTTCAAGGAGCCTTGAGGGACCAAGCTCTTCTATCTGTCTCCTCTGTCATCTAAGAAACCTTGACCGTTTTTTAGTTAAAAATGATTTGAACATAATAATGAGATTCCTTATGTATAGTTCATTATTATTTTCTTTGCAGCATGGGACGTTCTTAGTCATTTCTCAGGTCAGCTATGATATGAGTAGTCACACCCATTACCAGAATGAAGGATTAATCATGGTTTCAAGTACACTTAAAGTCTACAAAACTGTTTTTATCCCGTTGTTTTTATGAGATTATTTCAGCAAACACTTACTTAGAAGAATTGGTAGGTAGTTCTAAATACGTGAATAGAGTTGGATAAAAAATATTTCACAAGAATTTTTCATAGGTTATTCTGTGTATTTTACATCATGTCATATCAGGAGCCATAAAGTCAGATCACCCCACTCTCAGTGATGCTAAATTTGATCATATAAGTTAAACTGGTATCTACAGATTTTTTTTTTCTATCCTAAGGCTGTACTTTTCCCTTTGTAATGAATAAGTAGCCTAGAAGGGGGTAGGGGGATTTCTTTGGTCATAGGCTGATAAGTGATTCTGCAACAACTTTTCATCAAAGAGTTTTAGCATCTGTTGATTGTCCTTTCCTCAATCAGTAATTTCTTGGGTATTATGGAACGATGACTTTCTAATCCTGTCTCACCTTCTACCATTATTGACTGAGTTTTCTATAAAGAAGTGCTTCTTCTGATCCGTAGTCAGACGCGTTATCCACATGCTTACCATGGAATATTACTCAATCCTAAGAAATGACAGTGAGCTAGCACCATTTATGCTATCCTGGATTAAGCTTAAGCCCGTTATCCAAAGTGAGGCGACACAAGACATGGAAAATGGGCTCCACATCTACTCGCCATCAAATTGGTACTGACTGATTTAAACTTTGGTTTTCAAATGGTGGCAATGCTCACCAGAGATTCGGTGTGTGGGGGGGCACCCAACCTTAGGGATGAGATGAGCATTTTGGAGGGGGAGGGCATACCTCTAACCCTTCTTAGGGAGAGGCAAAGATATACAATGTAACCAAAATGTTAAAAAAAAAAAAAAAAATTTTAACAGGTGGTGGGCAGGCAGGGGTGGGGAGGAGGAAAGGGGTGTGTGCTTCCATAACGTGTGTGATGTACACCACCAGGGGATTGGACATTTCGGGGGGAGGGAGGGGGCAGGGGCAATATTTGTAACCCTAACAATATTTGTACTTCCATAATATGATGAAATAAAAGAAAAAAAAAAAAGAAGTGCTTCTTTTTGTTAACTAAGGATGGCATATAGTTTCTTAGACAAAAGCAGGCTGAATGTTTATTTCCCTTCAATAAAAAATTTTTCAAAGTAAAAATTAATGTAATAATCATCTCCAATAAGACTGAAGTTTTTGTTTTGTTTTGTTTTGCTTCTTTTGAATGTCTCTCCCCCTCTTTTCTTTTTTTCTAAGAATCACTGTAGACCCATGAGCTATGATTTATTTAGTGCTTACAATAAAACTTTCAGGAAATACAAGAAGGAATGAAAACACTAAAAGATACACACAAGAGACAATTCCAGATGTAAAATGTTCTATAACATAACTGTCTTGGTGTGTCCAGAAAGTCAATATAATGAAAAATCAAATGGATACCTATCATAGAGCAAAGACCAAAGAGAAATAAAGTAGTTCAATGAATGAGTTTTATAATTGTTCCAAGTCAAGTGAGTTAAATTTGAAGGTGAATTGTATATTAACCATTAGAAAGAATTACTGCTATTTTTTTTGTGATGTGATAATGGTGTTGTAGTTATGTAGGAGAATAGCTTTATTTTAAGAGAGGCATCCTAAAGAATGTAAACATGAAGGATTGTGGTATGTGCAGTTTATATCAAATAAATTGTATAAAATATAAAAGTTTGCAACCATATACAGTCACAACATCTAGACAAAGAAAATATGGCAAAATGTTAAGTGTTGAATTTATTTGTAGAGTATATAGGTGATCATTATTTTATTGATTCAACTTCTCTGTCATAGAAAATTTATTTTTAAAAAAGTTTTAAGGAAAATAAATGGCTATGGCTGCTTTGGAAATGTAAGATACTTTCTTAATCCTATAGTCTAAAGCAGTGTTTTTTGAAATATTTGTTTTACCTTGGAGGATTGGTTTACTATTCAGGCAAAGAGGACTGGGACCACTTTCTCTGCTTTAAATAGGATAATTGGATTTCAGTCCGATTTGTATTTTAGGAGTCTGCTTACAATTTTATTTTTAAAAAAAGGCTTCTGGTAACCTTGAGAAAAATTATAATACTCTAAGAATGAAGTCTTAAATTTAGTCACTAGTTGATGAAATTTGTCCCAAAGTGATCACAGTTTTGTAATATGTGCCAATCTCATAAACCAATGTTTTATATATCAAAATAAGAGTCTTATAACAGAGATTGGCAAAGGGCCAGATGGTAAATATTTTGGGGATTGGGGGCTATGCAGTCTCTGTCACAACTACCCAACTCTGCCTTTTTAGTGGGTAAAAGGACTAAAGCAGCCACAGAAAATATGCAAATGAAAGGGTGTAGCCATGTTCCAATAAAACTTTATTGACATAAACAATTAGAGAGGCAGATTTAGTCTGAAGAAAGTGTGCAAATGCCTGTCAATCACATCAAAATGTAGGGACAGTTTTGTGATGTGTTACCATGACTTCTCTCTTCTCAGGAACTGTGCGCATGTTGCTGCCTTTTTATGGAAATATCTCACCTCTCCTTGCATCAAGCTAGTTGTTTTTTACTTTTAATTTCTCCCCTTAAGCATCTCATTCTAAGAAAAAGTAGCTTGATAGGTCAATTCCTGAGCTGCGTGATTTTATCTCTTACTCATAGTATTTATAACAATCATGCATTTCTATTATTAATTGATTAACTCTTAAGATTATTGATTAATGGTCATCTTCTAGAATGTTAGTCTTTGAGGACAGAAATAGTTTCTGTTTCTCTATGTCATTGTTATTTATTAACCGATTTTCTTTGACCTTTTTCTGACTGTTTTCTCACCAACCTAGCAAAGTACCTGGCATTTAGTAAATGCTTAAATGTTTGTTGAATGGATTAGTTGATTGCCTTCCAGACTTGGTTGTTATTACACTGTAAATATGAAGGACAAGAGAGAAGTTGAAAGTATATGGTTAATAAGCATATTAATTTGTAAGCTAGGATAAGTTATTTTAAAATCTATTAGCTTCCTAAAGTTTAGCTGAATAACCCTAGGGATGTCCTAATTTCTCACCACATTTGAAATCTTGAGTAATGAAGATTCAATTACTGATATTCAACTTAAATCATTCGAGTTTTCTTTGCAGAGAACTTTAGTTTATTTCATGTGTTTTTAAGAACAAAGTCCAAATTCTATGAGATCGTCCATTAAGCCCTACTAATATCTGGCCCTAATTTATGATCCTAATTATTAACCATTTATTTTGTTATTCTTCTACAGAAATCTTTCACATTTGTCAAACTGGCTTATTTAGTTTTTGGATCTTATCTTTGGGGTTTTTTCAACTCTGTAACTTTCTATATTATGGACTTTTAAGTGAATTTATTGCCTCAATTACCTTGCACTTTCTAAGTTAATTCAACTGCTCATTTTTCATGTGACTATTTTTCAAACAAAACATAAATTAATTTCACAAATGTATTTTATTGTTTATTTTCGTTACAGTCTCTCATGCAATATATTCTGTGTAGTGGACACTTAATAAAAAAATATTTTGAATTTTAGTTTGCTTTGGGAGAGAGGGCCAGATGATAAAGAAAGCTTATAATAGCTCCCATCTGCCATATATATGATAAATGATAAATATGTCTTACACACCTGGGCCACTCTCCAATTAAAACATAATTTAGGTAGAATGAGTCTTTGTCATTAAGCTTAACTTATATAAATATCTGTCTGCTGATTTTCATATTGCTGATTAAAGTTAACAAAGATTTAATGTTGGTGACTTCGAGGTGACAAAACATCTGTGAAGGTGGCCCTTGTGAAGTTCACCTGCTTAAGATCCAGTGTTTACAAGATGAGAGATGATTAAGATATTTCCTTAAAATATAGTTTTAAGGAAATATCTTAGTGTGCTTATGTAGAACCGAGAAACATATCAAAATGAAGGAAAAAGGTCAACCTCGTTAAACTAAGCTCAATCCAAATAGCTAAATTTCATTTTCTACTACACTCATATTCTTCTTTAATGACCAGAAAAATGAAAATGTATTTTTTTTTTGCTGCATGCTAATGGAGCATGAAGAAAGGAATGGAGGCAAAACTCAGAGCAGTTTATTTTCATATGTGTCCGTTGAGATAAGGCGATCTATCTCTGACTTAAGCTATGTTATGGAATGGGGTGTGGGTAGGGAGAGAAGAATTAGAATAATTCTTGAAGTCTACAGTAGTATACAGTAAGGTCCTAGGCCTTCACATTCACTTGCCACTCATTTATGGATTCACCCAGAGCAACTTCAGTCCTGCAAGCTCCATTCATGCTAAGTGCCCTCTATAGGTATTCCACTTTTTACTTTTTATACCCTATTTGTATTGCACCTTGTCTATGTTTAACTATGTTTAGATAAACGAATACTTGCCACTGTATTATAATTTGTATTATAATTACGTAGAGTATCCAGTGCAGTAACATGATACACTGGTTTATAGATTAGGAGCAATAGGCTATACTTCACAGCCTAGGTGTGTAGCAAGCTGTACCATCTTGGTTTGTGTGAGCAAACTCTTTGATGTTTGCACAATGATAAATTGCCTAACAACTCCTTCCTCACAACATTCCTCCATCATTAAGGGACACATGACTGCATATGCTGCCTGAGAAAACAAATTCCTATTTTCCTCTTGTTTACAATAGGAATAACTACTGCACACAAAGTTTCCCATCAGAGAGATGAAATAAATATAGGAAGGTGCTTCTAAGCTGTGACTTGCCATTCAAAGTTTTATACCAATGGGAAAAGGAATGAAATAAAGCAAATAAGAAAGAACCATGTTAATGAATCACACTAATGATTTTTTTATGTGAGCAATAACTTAGTGTTTTACAATTTAGAAAATAACTGCTTCAGAGAACAATGATGGTTTTTTATGTTGCATCCGTTTATATTTGGCATATTTTGGGCAGTTTTCAAGAAGCTAAAAATGGTACACTTTGTGTTGGCATAACTTGGGAAGAAAACTTAAGTCCAGTGGCCAAAAGGAAACTGTTGTTGAGACAAGAATAAAATACCAATGCTTCCTTTTATCTTTGTCCATTGAAGCTATTTTTTTTTTAATTCCATAAGTCATTTTTCAGATGTCACTGAAATTTAAGCTGCTACTGGGTATAGAACTTAAAATAAATTGCCTTTGGAAAACTCAAAAAATAGTGCAGGTTTGGCTTAGTTGGAATCCAAAGGGGTTTTTAACACTTTGGTTGAAAAACGGACTTTTCATCCCAGTGCTATTGTTGCATGTGTTTTAATACTTTATTTTTTAAAAAATTTACTCTGAAATTTACTAATCTTTCACACTGAATTTTTAAAAATTATTATTACTTCAGCATATGCCTGTAGTCCAGATTTGTTGGGATGAGAAGGTACGTTAGTCAGGGCTTTTCAGAGAAAGAAAACCAATAGGATATGTGAGTGTGTGTGTGTGTGTGCGTATGTATGTGTGTGTGTGTATTAATATATACATAAAATTAGAGACATTATATGGAAGTGGCTCACATGATTATGAAAACTAGCAAGTTTAAACCTGCTGGGCAGAAAATTCTCCTGGAGAATTCTCTCTTTTGCACAAGCAAGACTGATCTCTGCTCTATTCAGACCTCCATAAAACTAACCGCTGTAGGTAACGTATGATTTTACAAGGTCCGTGTTACACGTTTGCCGAGAAAACCATGAAGTATTTTATTTTATAGCAGTGTGACCCATAGAGCCAGTTCTGAATGACACAAAAGCATGTTTTGAATGGTAGGTAGTCTGTTGCTGGTAAGAATAAACTCTTTCTGAGGAGTAAGTGTGGCAATTCTGTCATCCTAGTCCGCTGTGGTTTATACACTTTCACATGCATTGGCACTTTTGATCAAGCAGCGTCATTTTCTTCAAAGCTTTGGCTGCGGGCCCTGCCACCTAGGTATCGACTGTGCCTAACACAAGAAAAGTCAATCAAGGGTCATTAATTATGCAATGAACTTGGTCAATATAGAAAGCCAGTGTGAGCGATTCAGCCAAACACAATGCTGTCTGTGATTGAACCTTCTTCTCCCTCAAACTTCTTATGTGGGAGGATGAATTACCCGGTGTGACTGTGCCATTTTGCAGGAGGTGGTGACGGCCACATTGGAACAACTTCTTACCCACCTTTGACTCTGCAATACCTAGAGCAGGGGTCCTCAAACTTTTTAAACATGGGGCCAGTTCACCGTCCCTCAGACCATTGGAGAGTGCGCACTGTGTGCCCAGGACGAGTCGGCTGCTAAGCAGGACAGGGAGCGGTGGCAAAAACACCCAGAGGGCCAGATAAATGTGCTAGGTGGCCCGCATGTGGCCCGAGGGCTGTAGTTTGAGGACGCCTGTTCTAGAGCCACCACTGGAGCCTAGCAGTTTTAAATCAAAGAGTCATGGGTGATAGTGAATCAATGCATGATCAAATTGGCTCCAGGACGTTATTCTTCTTTCTCTTTAAATAAGCTCTAGACCTAAAATAAATACTAGCTCTGTGTGTGTGTGTGTGTGTGTGTGTGTGTGTGTGTGTGAGTGCTCGTTCACTTGTCACTAAATCCCCAAAAGTACCGGCTCCTTCTTTGGTCTTAGATTTCATTCCTTTCTCAGCGTTTTCCAACTTGGGTTCAACCCAATTACTCTTCTAGAATGAACCATGATTTCCTAACATCTGATTATTTGGCTCCTGTTCATTCACTCTTATTGGTTTGCATCACCAAATGCAGACACTCAGATCTACTCCCTTGAGGAATATTTCTCAATGGATATGGCCAAAGCCTTAAAGTTTAGGATGACTGAATCAGAAAATATTAACTCGGACGTAAAAGTGTGTTTTTCTCTTGTAGTCTCCATCTTCCCATAGAAGGTATTGCCATGTCTCCATAACAGCAAGTCAGAAACATCTCTCTTATTCCCTTCTAAAGAATAGTTCAGTTTATAACTGTCCTCTTTCAAATCAAATGCCCCTCAGACCTACCTCCCCTATCTCTTCCTTGCCACTCTGGTCCTGACTTCCACCATACGTTTCATGTGAGTCCTTTTCAACAATCTCTCTGCCTCTAAGTTTTCTCACTTTCCATTCATTCTACGTATTGGTCTACCAACATCTTTTGAAAGCATTAAATAGCGTTATGCTCCTACACAAAATAGTTCACAGCTTCTTTTTAAAAAAAAAAAAAATAATAATACTGCAGGATGAAGTAGGGACAATTTCACAGAAGTAGGGCATACATTTTGTTACTAATAGGGGATACAAAGTTAGAACAGGTTAGACTCGATGATGAATCGTGAACCATTGTCTTCAGAATCCTTATGTTATATGTGGCCCAGGGCATGGTGCATCCCAAAGTCTGAGTTCAAACTGACCTAGAAATAAGGAATCGAGTCGCCCCACAGTGAGGGGTATAAGAATTATGAAAGAGCAATAGAGAATGGAATTATGTTTATGGAGATGCGTGCTAACGATGGTCTACCGTATTGCAGTAGGCCATGGACTAATATTTGAATGTGGAAATAAATGTTTGAGTGACGTCATTACCCTCCTTGCCACATTCTTCCATAGTGTCTCGACCTAACACAAATCTTAAATAATTTTATTGACCTTTGGATTATATTAGCCACATTGTAATTGGGTATTGCCAAAACTAATCAACAACTAGCTAGTTTCGGCTAAATCTTATTCAATGAAGAACTTATACTCACCAAAACACCAAAATAATTATCACTTCTCCATGATATTATTTTACTTATTTTTTTTTTGAGACACTCTCACTGTGTTGCCTGGGCTAGAGTGCCGTGGGGTCAGCCTAGCTCACAGCAGCCTCCAACTCCTGGGCTCCAGCGATCCTCCTGCCTCAGCCTCCCAAGTAGCTGGGACTACAGGCATGCACCACCATGCCCGGCTAATTTTTTTTCTATATATTTTTAGTTGGCCAATTAATTGCTTTCTATTTGTAATAGAGATGGGGTCTCGCTCTTGCTCAGGCTGGTTTCAAACTCCTGACCTTGAGCAATCCGCCTGCCTCGGACTCCCAGAGTGCCAGGATTACAGGCATGAGCCACCGCGCCCGGCTGCGATATTCTTAATGTTGATCTACTTCCCGCCTACCAATGGAACCATGGAATGATAACTTCATTATGTCAGCTACCCTTTATCCTAGAACATACATTTGTCCCTGCAAACTCTCACTTCTTCCAGTATTTGGCATCTGTGCTGATCACTAAGGAATTGTCATTTTAGCATAAGAATCTCTATTCTTCCCTACCCCACCCATCTCCAACCTCACTAAAAATCCCTCAAGTCAACTGGCTACAAAGCCAGGAGAGGGTGTGATCATCTGGTACCTTTGCTGCTAGACAAGGAAATGCAAGTTTAAAAACAGCAATATTGCCTGGCCTTGAACCCCTGGGGCTTAGATGCCTTCTCAGCTCCATTGGAGCCATTGCCATTCTTACATTGAAACAAGCTCTTTAGAATTCAGACAGTCTGACTTAGCCTAATTGTCTAGCATTTAGAAAGTTAAGTATCTTGTTTGTTATGGAATATAGCATAGAATGTCGACAAGCTAAATACTAGATCAATGCAGAAATAAGAATATGGCATGGCAACCAAGAAGAAAAAAAAAAGAAAGAAAGCTTTTCAAGAAGCACTATAGTTATCCCCCAAGTATATTGTTGCAATTGATCACATTTATGAAAATAACAGTTTTAATGCAAGTAAGACGGTTACAGTATAATGTAAAGAATTCTCTCCATATACTATTTGACAACTTTATTTCCACTACAAACTGGTGTTATGGTACACATAAGTTATCCTGTGGCAGGGTACCACTGGTGGATTATGTTACCATATGTTATTGGTTATAAAAATCACAATGACGTTACAGGCCATTTGTTGAAATATCTAAACACAAGTGGAAAAAAAATGACTTTCTCTGCTAGACCAGCTGTATTTTCCATACTCATCTTGACCATTACTTCTCATGATTAGGTTTCGGGAAGATTATTTTCCAGCTGACAGGCTTTCAGAACTGGAATTTGGAGGAATAAAACCAGATAACAAATGACCGCATTTAAATGTTGGAGCACAGAGTCCTTTCTCTTTCTTTTCACATGGAAAATCTTCTCTTCCAATAAAAGGAGCTCTTCCAGAGTTGAATTGTTTCCTTGTTCCTGATTCTATTGGAAGCCTTAGCAGTAGATATTTAAACTTCATAATGTAAGCATCCCAAATGCTGCCTCTTTATAATGCTAAGGATCATTATGGGGTTTTCATCACATTCACTTTTATGTATTTTCTTATTTAATTTTCATCACAACCACAAGAGCAAACAAGAGCCTTAGAGACTTACCCACAATCCAAGTGAGTGGGATCTGAGCCTTTAAATTTGAAGATCTCTTCCTAAGCTACTTCCACTCTCAGTGGTCAGTCCTGATGGCTAGGATTATCCTTTGCATACGGTTATCCATCAGAAGTCACTAAACCCGATGTCTTATTATGCTGATATCTTTGCCCCATTAAGAGGGAGGACTTAGAGATGGATTGGCCACAGGTGACCTGGGAAACAATTCATCAGCAAATATAAATTACCAGTGGTATATCTGGCTGCACAGTGTGAGCAAGCACATGCCACCAAGACTTCTTCCAGTAATGGCATTTTCTAAGGGTGTTCCATAAATAAGCAAGTCTATGGAAGCCTGCAAGGGACCAAACAGTCTTAGGACACAGGTGCACATAAGAACAGGTGTTCATTCACATTTTAGGATAGTCAAAGTCAGGCCAATTTTGGATTTAGTTCTGATGTTCAACTGCCTTATTTTTATATTAAAGTTTAACCCTGATGCTTATCAACCCTTCACAATCTAGTCTGAGCCTCCTAACAATTCCCTGTTTTCTTCTTCTACATTAAAACTAGTTGTTCTCTGCAGCTTACAGAAACATACTGCTACCTACCATCAGAGATCACTGTTATGTTTTGTGCCTCTGTGCATGTGTGACAAAAATCTAGAGACATAAAGCGAACAAAAGTGCTCTGAGAAGAATGTGCCAATTGCATTTTTAAACTATAGGTGTCGCACTGACTCTCACTGATATTTCGGGTCGTTTGGAGAAAGCGTGTAGAAATGAGGACACACAAAAATAAAACTGAAGGCAAAGAAGAGAAAAAATGCATACTAGACAAGAGAAATTCTATTTCATTTTGATGAAGTGTTTTCGAAGGCCTAGGGAGACTTTTTCTTCTAACCTCCTATGTTACATTTATCTCCTATGCTTCTGAGGTTAACTAGGAAAAAGAAGATAAGAAGAGAGAACAGAGAAATATGTTTTCTTTTCTCCTTGACGTCTGTTTCTTGGTATATATAAACGTAGCACAATGGCCAAAAGAATCATTGCATTTTAAGGGCAAGTGGACTTTAAAAGAAAAGATAAATAGCTTCTTTGCCAAGCTGTATTTCCATCTCATCAATAGTGAAGTGGGTTTCTAAAAGGAGGTATTAAAAGAGTAAGAAATTATTTAAACATTGCAGGATGCTTTTGAGACTGCCTACTCTTGTGGTTCTTTGAGCACCTCATATACTTAAAATATGCCCTTTTCATTATGTCTCTGCTTTGAGGGTTTATGGCTTAAAATAATCATATGGTGTTATATAATTAAGAGGACTTGTGGCATGGTAAAAATGACATTCATCTTGGTGATCGAGTCCTAGAGGAAGTCAGATAACATTTTAAGCACAATTTATTTATTGTACCACTGCTGTGTTCATGAACCCTCTTCACCCTTGACCCATGACTCCATTCAGCAATTATTTAGTATGTTTCTCCCAGGATTTCCTCAATGCTGGGGGCATGCTGATGAGTACTATTTCCCCATCTTCTAAAGAGCTTATGGTTTAATAAGAGGTGATTACTGTGGTTAAGAAAGTGAGGATTTTGTCTTTGATATATCCTAGGGATTATATACCTGTGGATAGTGACCCCTTTCTTTGCTAATTAAATCTAGGCCCAACCTAGTCCTTTTGAAGTTCCTTCTCCCTGGATTATTTGGGATTAATAGGATTGCCCTGATCTTTGTGGGCCACAGTCATGAATATTCAAGTCTCATACTCATCCACCCTAATTTAAAACAATTTTTTTTAGCAAAAATTTTCCATCACACGGTTGATCTCAAAACCCAGCTTGTTCTCAAGTCGTTAAGAGGAAGTTAGCAAAGAAGCAATGACTCAGGGCATCTGTCCGACCTCCAGTTTTAATTCCTAGAGTTAAAATTTAGCATATTCTTCCCAATATTTTAGTGGTACCCCTTTTTCTTTCTTTCTGGTACTCTATTTTCTGTGTAGCACAAAATAAATTTACATCAGGCATTGGAAACTTGGCAAGTCTTCAGGAAAAATGCTTTTACCAAGTTTAAAAATTGTTTTTCAGAAAAAAAAGTTACAAGCAGGAACAAAAAATAGTTTAACCAACAAATCTTGAAATGCCAAATACCTTTAGGAATATTTATGTGTGTGTGTGTTTAAATAAAGCTCTAACGCTCTTTGAGAGAGTAATAAATATAAACTTTGCCATTTAAGAGAAAGTGTTTTCATTTATGAGTTTAATGTATTTTGGTCTGCTATGTTGTCTTAACTCCAGCTTGGTGCATTAGAGTGGTTTGGAAAATTTTAAGTTTTTAATATTGTTTAAACATCTGATTTTGAGGAAATGTATCATTTCCTTTTTCCAGATATAATACATATAAAATATCCTATCTGGGCTGAGCGCCAGGGAGGCACCGTGCTTAAGTAATAACCCCAATTATCTTGCTAATAAACAGCAACTAGAAATTGAACTCCTGTTGGCAGATATATAGGATACTTAAACACTAAGTGGGATTAATTAAACTCTAAAAGGAGTTACATTACAAACAAATATAATGATAAATCATTATACAAATATAAAGTATAGCAATTATCTCATTTTCCTCTCTTTTTAGTTAATGAAGTTTATGCTTTTTGAACTATCATGAGAAAAGAGTTTCAAAAGTAGTAGGGTACTTACCGCTGAGGGTCTTCTGCAATATAAAAAATGTCAGGTTCCAGACTGATAAAAGATGAATGTGAGGATAAATATTTCAGTCCCGAATGCCAAGGGACATGAATGTGATATTCTCAAATCTGATGTAGATGTTAGGTAAATATTTATATTATTATGTGTCAAGGAGAGTTTTTTTGGGGGGTGCAGTGGTGAGCAGTTGAAATAAAGTCAAGAACATGTAAGAATGAATTTATGATCAATATAACATATTTACTTAGAAAAGTATTGTAGATTTTTGTACAATTCATTTTCTAATTATTTCAAAGCAATTACACAAGTGCAAACTTGTCTATATGAAAAAATAAAAAAGAATGCTTAGAGACCACAACTTCTTTTGTTGGAGGTCATTCCAGAATTTTGTCTGAGGTTATTGTATTCAAAAGGGCGTCTCAATTTCTAAAAACAAACGGAGCACAGAATCTGGGTCTCCCTTCTTCTTTCCTCAAAAATGTGTCATGAAATGAGACAGGTGAGATAGCCCCACCCCCATCTTTACAAACAGGCCTGCACACAAACAAACAAAGAAGAGCAGGAACCAAACAAGAAGTAAGGGATAACCTCATACGGTAAATTTCAAAGAGAAAAGAGATGGCCAAGGAATGAAAGAAAATTTCAGGGCAACAATGTGCTGTATTTAGCCACGGTGTTATATTTTGCACCTATATTGATGAGCTGTAAAATCCCCCAAATTCTAATAACCTTAAATCTCAAAAGAAGAAAGCATCTTTTCCTCCTTATTTCTCGGAGTGCAGAGGATCGGTGTGAACTACAGATGGAAGGAGAAGGGCGAAGACAGACTTCAGGAAGAGGATCTGAATGTCTCTCATGACGGCCGCAGCTCTGAGTGGTGGCCTTGGCAGTGTGGGTGGTGGCAGTGGGCAGGGGAGCAAGTTTCCTCCCCCAAGGGCCGAGCTACTGTCAGCTGCAGCAACTGTCAGAGAATATCTCAGTCTTCAGAAAAGATAGCAGAGACCTGATCTTACCACAAACAATGCCCCAGGTACCAGTTGAGTTCTTACCTCTGCTAAGTCTCCCAACTTCCCCACGGGCTGTGGAAGAGGGCTGGTCACAAGCTCAGTTATTAAATTACAACTCAGATGGGACAAGGGCCATGCAAACTGTACGAGTAGTGAGCAAAATTAGTCTTAACTGGATCGGAAGAGAGGGAAAATCTGCACAAAGCTACCCATGTCAGGCAAGAAGAAATGAAGGATCATAGAAACCAAGCAAAGGTGATAAGGCAAGGTGAGGGAGGGAAAACAGAACAGGGAGCCCGAAAGCAGGTCAAGATTTCAGTCTGGAATAAGATACAACCTAAGGAGTTAGAAAAACGTTCCTGTGAGTGTCTCACACTGGGGAAGGACTTCATCAGAAGGTATTTTCAACTTAAACGGAAGAGATGGGTGAAATGATGAGCAGAGATGACAATAATCAAAGTGAGATGGCAGAATGATAGCTAACACGATGATTACTATGTTCTTCTTTTAAGCAGTTTAGATTTATTAACGCACGTATCCTCACAACAGCTCTTTAAGCTAGGATTTGTTCCCATCTTACAGATGAGGAAACTGAGTCACAAAATGCTTTAACGTGAGCTGTTAGCCTTACAATGCGCAAGTGGCAGGACTGGAATTTAAATCTAAGCAGTCCGGCCCCAGAGTGCGTGCTCTTAAATGCTATGATATAATGTCCATTAACACAAAATTACATGACAAGGTATACATTGAAGACGTAAGAAAACAAGAGTGATGAATACAAAGAACTAATATACAAAGTTGAAACTGTAAGACTGAGTTTGGTGTGGTGGCTCACACCTGTAATCCCAGTGCTTTGGGAGGCCAAGGTGGGAAGATCACTCGAAGCCAGGAGTTTAAGAACAGCCTGGGCAACATAGTAAGACCCCATTTCTACCAAAAAGAAAAGAAAAATTAGACGGGCATTGTGGCATACACCTGTAGTCCCAGCTGCTTGGGAGGCTGAGGCAGGAGGATCCTTTGAATCCAGAAATTCAAGGCTGCAATGAGCTAAGACGCAGCCATTGCACTCCCACCTGGGCAACAGAGAGAGACCCCAGTCTCTAAGGTTGAAAAGAAAAAAACAACTGCAAGACAATAGAAGCTAATCACCCTGAAGCTGAAGAGTTAAAAAAAAAAAAAAAGAGATGAAGAGTAAGATAAGTCATATAACTGAAACAGTTTCTGCTATCTCTTCCTACAGAGTAAACCACCACCGAAGTTTAGCGACTTCAAACACGGGTCATTTTATTGCTTGCATTTCTTTTTTAATTTCAGAATATTACAGGGGTGCAAACGCTCAGGTTACAGATATTGCCTTTGCACCTCCCGAGTCAGCTAGGTGCGTGCCCATCCCCCAGACAGTGCGCACTGCACCCAGTCGGTATTTCTGTGGGGCAGGAGTTCAGGCAGGAATTGGGTTCAGCGATCCAGGTCCTGCTTGGCAGCAGCTGGGAGAGTTCAAAGACAGATGACGGACCCAAGGTGGTCTCATTTGCATGTGTTTGACCTCGATGGATGGCTTCTTTGGGACCTCTCTCTTCCCAAGTTTTCCCATAATTCAATAACTTAGGGACTAGATTCTTCTGTTAGAGTGAAAACAAAAGCTTAAGGCTGAGCCCCGGAATGAAGTTCTGCCACATTCTATTTTTTTTGGAATTTTCATACACTTGTTTCAACAGGAAAAAAGTTAGATGCCAAACATTTAAATGTGCGTCAATAAAAGGATTCCCAAAATACATATTAACAATTCTGTAGAATATGTTGCATGGCCATTAAGAAGAAATTAATAATTTGTGCATTTACATTTTAGGTACTTACCAGTAAATTTGAGGTTATTTCAACAATCTTCCTCTTTCCCCATACTTTGACCTAAGCCATTATGGTGGCCCCAATTATGACAGTGGCTTGGTGGAAGAGGAGTTAGACAAAAGTGGATGGATTGCAGAGATAGCTTGGTAGTGGATGGGGGAGTGAAGGAAAGGGAGAAGAGAGGACTGTCTCCTAGGTTTCTGGCATTAAGAAGGATGCCAGAGGATGGTGGGGTTTTTTTGCAGGGAGGGGAGGTAGAAATGGAGTAGGAGTCAGATATTCCATTTTAGACAGATTCATGGAGTTGCTACACAGACAGGCAAACGGAGAGGTCAAACAAGCAGGGAAATAGAATAACCTCAGAGAGTAAGAACTGGGGTGAGGATATGTATACCAAGTGTCAGTAAAAGGATAACTTACTCTAAAGCCTGGAGTTATAATGAAGTCACTAAATAAAAAAATATGGACAGAAAGGAAAAGTGGGCCAAGAACTAGCCCTTAAAAAAAACAACAACAAGATTGAGAGGTCTAGAATATGTGGAGAAGCAGATATTGAAACTAAATTCCAGCCTTCAAGCCATGCCTGCACAGAGTCTAACTACTGTAAGTTTCTGAAACAAGCCAAGCAGCTCCACGCCTTTTGAATATATACCATTCCATCTGTCCACCATTCCTTGCACCTGTCCATGCCTTTTCATTTCTAGTCATCGCCTGTGTGTTTGCAGAACTCTTTCCAGTTTTTCTCTGTTCCTCAATGTCTTCTCTCTATTCTTCTTCCTGCTCTTGACTGTGCAGTATTCCCTGTTCTCCAATCAGCATCCAAGAGAGAGTCAGTCTTTACTTGGCTGAGCTAATTATCATTTTCTGATTACAGGGGAGAGCTCTTTGGGACGGTCTACCTTGAGAGTCTTATGGATGTCATGTGGATGAGCAGCATATGGATGACCGCCATCCTGTTGTGATTAATCAGTGCTCAAGTTTCTGCATCAGAGCACCCCAGTGTCTTTTGACTGAGCGAATGAACCCCTTAGCTAGAAGGGCACTTTTAACATAGCAAGTAAGCAACATGTCTAGCTAAACACATGTTTATTGAATTAAAAATAATTTAATCAGTTCTAGACGAGCCACCATTCCATCTGTACCACATCACGACTCTCAGACTTTTTCTGTCTTCCTCTTTCCAAATGTGTGTCAGGATACGGGAAATGAAAACCTACTAGAAAATGAACAGAGTTTCATCATTTCTGCCAGACTTTCTTTCTCCCACAAATATTCCCAATTACTGTCCCAGGGTTTGTCTAAAATGGAGACAGGAGGACGGGAGTGTATACAATACTATTGTGGTCATAGACAAAGAAAAAATAAGTGTGGTCCCATTTGTGAGCGGGGAGAGTTTGCCCTCACTTTTCTTAACCATAAAGTTTTCATTTTGTTTATTTTATTTTTATTTTTCTTGCTATTCATGTTTCACTACTGATGTCCTGCTGTTTTGGAGAGTTCCATCTGAAGTGCTCGGGACAAAAGGAAAATTTAGTTATAGATAGGAATAATTTTGTTTCCCTGAGTGTAGGTGAATAGTGACCTAAGAATGATCTTGCATCAGGACAATTGTGTTTATAAAGCCAGTGACTATCATCATATGACCATGACATTTGGATGCGGGTTTCATAATTTTTAGTGTCATTTTGTGGAAAGAAAAAAAAATGCATTATTGCATTGCTGGTTAGAGTTGGTAGTTCTTCCTTTAGAAAATTATTTTGCAGTTTTCTTCTTTGGAAAATTATTTTACTGTTTAGCTCAGAGCGAAGTCTTTAGCCTTGCTGGCAGCAAATAATACACTGTTTATTAGCATTAACTTTTTATCATTTTTTTCTCCTACAGTGGTGTTATATTAAGTTCAGGAAAAAAACAAAATTTTTATCACTTTAAATCCTTGCACTATTGGTATGAAAGGGAAGTTAACCAGAAGTTCTTTATAAAACAATTACATTGCAGTCTCCCAAACAAAGAATAATGTTACCTTTCTTAGCAAATGCGTTCTATTGTTCTGGTTGCCTATGAATATTTATTCATGCATATTTGATAGTTTCAACGCACTTTGAATGCTCATTTATTATTCATATATTGTACGACATTTATCACATGATAAATGGAAGACAGGTACCTGTTAAAATCAATACAACTTTGAATTGAAATAAACTACCAGCAGGTCTCATCCAGAAGCTTTAGTTTTATAGATTGTCAATTTAAGAGGGGGAAATTTCAGACTGCTTGTGGATTCATGAATGTCATGAATTTCACTAGGAAGAAGTATTCAAGTACCTCTGCCTGTGGAGTAAATGGCCTGCCTAACCCTTCAACTCCTGCAGCGCCAACCCCTACAGACGCCAGGCGACTGTGTTCACAGGGTCGGGGCTTAGCGGAACATGGAAGTGTGCCTTGAGCTCTTGCTGTGGGCAGCCTTGTAACACAAAGGCTCTGCCTCAGGCTCCACAAAAGACTCTGCTATGAAGCAAAGTATTAAGAGGCAGGGGGTCGTGGAGTTTGAGGCAAAGCTTTTCGGACGGGGGTCCTAGTAGTAGTCGGGGATTTTTGGTCTTATTGTTTGCCTGTTCTTACATTATCACAGAACTCCTTGTGTTCTTTTGGGAACCACCCCCCCACTTCTTAGCCATGTGGTTTATGGGCTAGCCACAGAGACTAGAATCCCTCTTTCCTAAAGTGGGCCAAAGAAACCAGAACCCGTTTCCCCAAAGCCAACCATAAAACCTAAAATTATTATTCTAACTTTCCCTCTACCCTATCTGTGTAAAAATTAGCCATAAATAAATTACTTGACCTACCTTGTTTGACTGTGAGTTATAAGACTTCCATTCCAGAAAGGGTCCTGCCCCACACCCAGAAGGAAGGAAAGCAAGCTCAGAGAAGCCAAGAAGACTCTAGACCAGGTGTCCTCAAACTACAGCCCTCGGGCCACATGCCACCCGCCCAGCACATATATCCTGCCCACCAGGTGTTTTTGCCGCCACTGCCTGTCCTGCTTAGCAGCCGACTCGTCCCGGGCCCACAGCGCGCACTCTCCAAGGGTCTGGGGGACAGTGAACTGGCCCCCTGTTTAAAAAGTTTGAGGACCCCTGATCTAGACAGACAGGTCTTGCTGGGTTTCCCCACTCAGTCTATTAGCATTCAATCATAGATGCCCTTTTTGTCCAATCATGCTTCTACACAGCTGTCAATACTTTGTTGAATTTAAGCATAAAACTAGACGATTTCCCCTATATTTTGGGGGTCTTCACTCTGAAGGCTCTAGCGCACACATTAATAAATTCTGTATGCCTTTTCTCCAATTAATCTACCTCTTGTCGTGACTGTCAGTGAACCTTCAAAGGGTGAAGGGGAATTTTCCTTTGGCCCCTACAATGTAAAAATATATATGTTAGGGCTGGATTCTATCACTTATTTATATTTTATTCTCTGTCATCTCTGTTTATTTTTTTTTAATTTCTCTGTTTTCTTTTTCCCACCCGTAGGTATTTTCTATAGGTATTTCTGTAGTAAAAACATAACATAACCCAAAGAGAGGTCTAGCCTTTGACCTAAGATTCTGCAAGGTGAAGTCTACCAGGTCTTTGGATTGGCATGCCTTAAGAAAGTATCTTTGCTTATCTGAGGGCCTTATGTCACATCAGATTTGTATAAAAATGTAATTTAGAGTAGGGACTTTGGGTCACATCAGAGAGTCTAATAATGCGATTTGGAGTAGGGACTTTGGGTGGTAAGGTAGCAGTTTGAACTCTGCTGGCGTCTGAGATTAGTATGTGAGTGGCCAACCAGGTCTGGGTGACTGAGCCCTAATGAACCAAGGCTCAGGTAAGCTCTCCTGGGGGGTAATACTTCACATGCACCGTCACACATTGTTGATGAGGGAAGCTAACACAGTCCGTGACCCCATTACGAGAGGACACCTGGAAGGCAAAGGTCTGGAGCCCTTCTAAGCTCTACCTATTGCATATCTTCCCTTGGCTGATTGTAGTTGGTGTCCTTTCGCTAAAACACAACTGTGAGTATAACAGCTCTTAGTGGCTTCTGGGAGGTTTTGTAGCAAATTATCAAAATTAAGGGCAGTCCTGGAGACCCCATAACTAATAATTGGTGTCGGAAATGAGACTAGCTGATTCTTTTCTCTGTCCCTTCTATTCTGCTATTGAGCCCATCTGCTGAGACTTTTATTTCAGTTATTTTATTTCTCAGTTCTAATATTTCTATTTAGCTCTTCTGAATAGCACCATTTTCTTTGCTTAGGTTTTCTATCTCTTTGCCAAGACCTTCCATTTTTTTCAGTTGCTTCAGATGTGTTTGTGATTGCTCATTGAAGCATTTTTGCCAGATAACTCTAACATCTCTATCCTTTTGGTCTTTGCATCTATCAATTGTCATTTTTCATCCAGTCTTAGATATTTCTTTCTCTATGTACTATGAGAGATTTTTTTTAACCTGGACATTCCTCTATTATGTTATGAGTCTCTGGATTTTATTTACAATTTCAACTTTAACTGGCTTTTTTTTTTATGCTGTTTCATCAGGGAAAAGGAGAGAGGTCACTCACTGTTTAATTACTCTTCTATGGAGGAATAAGTCTAGGTTTCTCACTCAGTCTCTGTAGACCTCTGAGACGGGTGTCTCTCTTTACGGCCAGGGTGGAGATTAGAGTTTGGCTCTTCCTATGGTCTCCACTGAGCTTGTGGTAGAGGTCTGTGTGTTATTGTTGGGTGACACTAAATTCCTCACTCTCCTCTACCACTGCCTTGATACTGCCACGGTAAGGAGAGAGAGTGTGGATGTCCAGACACTCCTTTTGCTCTCCACTGACACAGTGAGGGGGGTGCTCTTTACTGACCAGCCACTCTACTGGAACTTCTCTGAAACCACCTGTGCAGGGGATTGGGGGCACCTCATAAGAACTTCACGAAGGTGAAGCTTTGCTCCCTTTCCGTCCTTTGCTGATACGGGTGTGGATGGGACCATCGCTTTTTCTGCCTTGTTTGACCAAAGTAAAGAACTTGCCTAAAAGTTGTCTGCCTTGTAAATTTCCCTGTGTTTTCTTTGGCTAGATGGACAGGCTTCTGATGGGGAGTTTTGTTTTGTTTAGTCTATGCCTATTGGTATTTCTGAGTTATTACCATCTTTGGTTCCAGGCTAAGGTATACAAAGGAAAGCTAAAGTCAGGGGAAGCCACCACTATAGGTTTCCAGAGGGCTCTACATCACTAGTTGTTCTGCCTTTCAGAGTCTTCTTACTTTTGTTTCACATATAACATCCAGGGCTTTTAGTTGTTTTAGCAAGAGAAATAATGTCTACTTCATGTGCCCGTAAGTGTAAGAGTCTTCAACAGGACTACTTTTAAATGCCTTCTCAGGCCGGGCGCGGTGGCTCATGCCTGTAATCCTAGCACTCCAGAAGGCCAAGGCATGAGGATCACTTGAGGTCAGGAGTTCGGAACCAGCCTGAGCAAGAGCGAGATCCCATCTCTACTATAAATAGAAAGAAATTAATTAGCCAACTAATATATATAGAAAAAAATTAGCTGGGCATGGTGGTGCATGCCTGTAGTCCCAGCTACTTGGGAGGCTGAGACAGGAGGATCGCTTGAGCCCAGGAGTTTGAGGTTGCTGTGAGCTAGGCTGATGCCACGGCACTCACTCTAGCCTGGGCAACAGAGTGAGACTCTGTCCCCAAAAAAAAAAAAAAAAAATGCCTTCTCAAACCTCACATTGATGATCAGGTCTAGTTGCCACGGGTCTAGTCGCCACACTGTGCTCTAGTTTGTTGAGCAGCCTTACGGTAGACTAAAGAGTGGATGGAGGGAGGGTACGGGCAGGGTTTGTTCAGGCAATTTGTGTTTGTTGTTGTAAAAGAAAAAAAAAGAAGAATTTCAGGACCCTCTAAATTTATTAAGAGAAGGGGGGAGGTAAGCTCTGTAGACTGAGTCAGGTAGTACATTTATATAAATCCGCGTCTTAGATTATAGATACACTCCCTTCCTCATTGTTTGTGTTGTATAAATGACTAGAAGGGACCAGAGATCAGACCTCTTCCCCTTCCCATCACGGACCTTTGTGATGGGACCAACGGCCTCCTTTGTTGTCCCGTACCTCGGACCACGTGGTGCCAAGGATACCATGACCATTAGGTCTTCCATGTGGAATGTTGGGTGCAACGTTCTTGAAAGAACAAAAGACCACCTCAACTAATCAGATCGTTGTAACTATGCGCCAAGCCTTCCCTAGAAAGACGTTGAGATTCTGTTCAACTTCCCTAAACTTTGTCTGCGTAAGTGATCTCCAGCTTCTACAGTTCTGAACGCTGACTGTCACCCTTTGGAGTCTGTGTGATTCCTGAACATCCTGTCCTCAGACTTTGCACCTGAAGCGAGTTCTCTTTAAAATAGATCCCGACCCTTTGGGTTATTTCAGGTTGACAACGTTAAGTTCCGGGACAGCAGAGAATTTTTCTCTCGTGCCTCTGCTCTCTTTTCCATTTCTAGCAGCGTTCCTGGCATGTGGCTAAAACTCACTCCCCTCCTCTAAAGGGATGATGTGTCTCAGGGATATTTAAAGAGAGAAAAATGATGACTCCTGATTGGTGTTTGGGCTTGACCCCCAACTACCACCATTGGCCTGTGGTACCTCAAACACTCACGTAGAAGGTCATAAACTTAAATTTAGCTACGCTTGAGGAATAACAATGAAATCATAAGCCCCCCAACTGACTGAATGGATCCCTTTTTTGCCCAAGGGGACCTGGAGAAAACCTTAAAATTGAGTTCATGGCCAGATGGGATGAGAGGTCAGACCTCATTATACCCCTTCTCTCATTAACATCATTAGGCTCTTTTGTTCCTTTAGATATTAGACAGAACAGGTCTTTTGAAAAGACTTACTCCACCCCTGATTTCAATTAATTGCCTAATGCCACTCCTCCCTTTCGTAGTTTTCGCAAAACTGACCAACACTCCTTCATGATAAGAGGTCACTGACCATGGAGTGCTTTTGACTCACCCATGGAGGCTGTGAAATGAGGGGTTTTCACGTGTCCTCTGCCTCACCTTGTAATGTCAGAAGACCGAAATCTCCACCCTCAGATCATGCTGACAACTGCCAACTTCTGAACATGGGTCCCATGAAGGGCCATGGAGCTCAATTGTGCATGTGCATTTTCTCCTTTCTTAAAGATTCATGACTCCTCCTACAGCTTAGTACATATGCATATTTGGCCGCCTCGCTCAGCATGAATTCCTGTTCCTTGCACTGTTCTCTTTTTTTTTTTTTTTTTTTTTTTTTGAGACAGAGTCTCACTCTGTTGCCCGGGCTAGAGTGCCGTGGCATTAGCCTAGCTCACAGCAACCTCAACCACCTGGGCTCAAGCGATCCTCCTGCGTCAGCCTCCTAAGTAGCTGGGACTACACCCATGCGCCGCCATGCCCGGCTAATTTTTTCTATATATTTTTAGTTGGCCAATTAATTTCTTTCTATTTTAGTAGAGACAGGGTCTCACTCTTGCTCAGGCTGGTCTCAAACTCCTGACCTTGAGCGATCCACCCACCTTGGCCTCCCAGAGTGCTAGGATGACAGGTGTGAGCCACCGTGCCCGGCCTGTTCTCTCGAAGTATGTTTCCAGCTTTGGCTGGAGGCTCTGCCTCCCAGCCTGTCAGAACGGCCTTCACACAACCTTCTAGGCTGTGACCATTTATGAGAAATAAAGGTCTCCTTTCCAAATTTATGAACCTCATCATTCTTCAGTTGACATACTGAAAATGCCTTTAATGGGGAGATTATTCTAATCTGAAATGTAAGATTACTCTAGAAAACACAAACCTATTTTTTGTTGTTGTTCTGAGAACATTTTAATAGTTGTCTCAAAACACACACACACACACACACACACACACAAAGATATATAGCATGTGATTTGCTCCACTGGGTAACTTAGCCTCAGTTTTCAAAAAAATCTTTTTAGGTGTAACTATTATTACTTCATTTCTGGTACCTTCCTGATTTAAGAGCTAGTAGGAAATAAGGAAGAGTAATTGCATATGATAAGACATGCTGTGTTTAAAACAATTTCTACTCCCAAAACTACCCTCGGAGGCTTTTCACACAATAAGATTGGAAATAATTGAAAAATAGTTAATGTTTTTTACATAGTGAATTCTGCCAGCAAGGGAGGAAGTAGAACTAAAAGAAACAGCCATCTGAAAAAATGATCAAATAAACGTGCTATTAGCAACATGCAATTAAAATAAATTAAAGTGGTGAGTGAACATGTGATGTTTTATGTCTTATAATTTCATCTATGAACATCCATACTTTGGGACTCATAAAAAGAATAAATGGGTTTTCTTTATTTTATCGAATCTGTAAGTCATTGAAAAACATACAAACCTATACTTACTTGCCTATATCCCATTCATTTGTGAGACAGGGTGAAAATAATGGCTCAAAAATTTCCCATCTTTGTCAGCGTTGTATATCTATCATATTGATTGCTTGTTTCCAACAAATGATTATGAGGCGTAAACTCTGAAGTATTCTCCATGCCCTATCTCCTCACCAGTCCTTTCATAACTATCAGAATCAGATTCTCTCTGCTTTTGTATCTTTTATCATTACATTGCAATCTTAATACCATCCATTAGATCCCAACAAGATACACAAGGGTGGTTTGGTGGTGGTGGTTTTGGGGGAAGGAAAGGGAACATTTTGCATTTTTAAATTGTATTTAATAATTCAGAGCCACATAGGAGCTTCTGTTCTTAGAAACTACATCCCATATCATTAGATTTGACTATCGAAAGCACAGGGTAAAAGTTGCATTGCAATGTATAAAAATGCTGAAAGAGAGCAATGGAATGCTGTGTGGAACAGTTTTGATTTACAGGTCAACTAGAGTGGCCTTTTTTTTTTCCTTGACCTGTGAATTATTGATACTCTTAGATCAATGAAATGATTTCCTTTCAGCTCATCTCAATTTTCTCTTCATTCAAAGAATACAAGTTTTATTGGTAGGGGCTCCTTTGTCTTCCCTCCCTGAAACTTAATGGTCCAAACAGTGTTAAAAGAAGATTCTATAGTATCTTGATATTTTAGGTAAATAAAAACTGTTGGCTTGGAAAGAAAGTCTTTCCCCACAGTGCAACACTAATCAGCCCTGTGCTTCAGATTCATGAAGACTCTTGGTTCTTTTATACAGCCTTGGTTCTTATCATTTACCTGCCTTTCTCACTCTCCTCAACCATTTGATAATAGAACATCTTTTTTTTTTTTTTTTTGCTTTGTGACATGACCAAGTTGTCAGGTGACAATTAGTATATATTATTTTTTTTTTTTTGAGACAGAGTCTCACTCTGTTGCCCGGGCTAGAGTGAGTGCCATGGGGTCAGCCTAGCTCACATCAACCTCAAACTCCTGGGCTCAAGTGATCCTCCTGCCTCAGCCTCCCGAGTAGCTGGGACTACAGGCATGCGCTACCATGCCCGGCTAATTTTTTTCTATATATTTTTAGTTGGCCAATTAATTTCTTTCTATTTTTAGTAGAGACGGGGTCTTACTCTTGCTCAGGCTGGTTTCCAACTCCTGACCTTGAGCAATCCGCCCACCTCGGCCTCCCAGAGTGCTAGGATTACAGGTGTGAGCCACCACACATGGCCAGATGGCAATTATTAATAAAACCATCATTGCACCTCTCACCCAAAATCAAAAACTTGAAATCACTTCTGAATACACACTTCCCCTTCCTTTTCCTATGCTCCCAGTTACCAAATTGCTTTAAGAGTTTTCTTGGTATATCTCATCAATCTATTTCCTCTTATTCTAATTGTGGCTACCATAATTAAGCACTGTAAGCATCACTGTTTTCATCATCTCCAATTATGCCTATCTCTTAATCCCAGACATTTATACAGCTATGTATAGAATTACTTTAAAATAGTTATCTTAAAAAAATATCAATGTGCTTTTTACCCTGTGGTAGTTTCTAAGGGTTTAATTGAGATGGCACGCGTTTCATGTATAGGTCTATTGGCAAACTTTTTGTCACCTGACTTAATCCTTCTATGTCTCAGTCATTCATCTAGTTATAATACTAGTTCCTACCTAAACAGTTGTGAGATTAGATAAGATAATCATAATTTAAGTGGATTTAGAATGTTGCCTGGAGCATAGTAGCGATGTGCCAATTAATTCTTACTGGAGACCAATCTTGGGAGTTTAGTATAATAAAAATCATTCAATCATAGCACTTATATAACGGTGCCCGACACAGAAAGTAATACTCACACTATTGATGATGATGATGATGATGATGATGATGGTGGTGATGATGGTGGTGATGATGATGATGGTGGGGGTGGTGGTGATGATGGTGGTGATGATGGTGATGATGATGATGATGATTATGATGGTGGTGGTGATGATGGTGGTGATGATGATGATGGTGATGATGATGATGGTGGTGGTGATGGTGATGATGGTGGTGGTGATGATGGTGGTGGTGATGGTGATGATGGTGATGATGATGGTGATGATGGTGATGATGGTGGTGATGATGGTGGTGTTGATGATGGTGGTGGTGATAGTGATGATGGTGATGATGATGGTGATGATGGTGGTGATGATGGTGGTGATTATGGTGATGATGATGATGATGGTGGTGGTGATGATGATGATGACAATGGTGATGATGGTGATGATGATGGTGGTGATGATGGTGGTGGTGATGATGATGGTGATGATGATGGTGATGATGGTGGTGATGATAGTGGTGATGATGGTGATGATGGTGATGATGATGGTGATGATGGTGATGATGGTGATGATGATGGTGATGATGGTGATGATGGTGGTGATGAT